>PVIH01002860.1:0-36961 GCA_004025045.1 Sigmodon hispidus
CACCTGACTCACTCTTGAGGGAGGGGGGACAAAACTGGATTTGGCCGGGAGTGAAGACTGATCCAAGCATTATTGGGCCAGTGTGACCATAGGACTGTCTGCTCCCTGCCCAGGGAGGGGATGGGGAGTTGCAGAGAAGAAAAATGATCAGATGTGGTGGGAGGGGGAAGAGACCTTCAATAAGGATATACAGGGATGGGAAAAAAAAAAAAACTTCAGAGGGAAAGCTGAACACAAAGAAAATATATGTGTAGTAATCTTATTTGCATTACCACCCTTTATAAGCCATGCTTATGATTATTATCCTCTGTATAGTTATTGTTAACTCTTCGGCATTTTTAAATTCTTTTTACTGTTTTTTTGATAAATACAAAATAAAGAAGAAAAAAAAAAAGGCTTCTAACAGCAACACTGCTTCCTAATGTTTGTAAACTTACCAGCTCTTAACCTCCATTCATGAAATGGACCCATGAAGAGCTTCCAAGATGAGAGAAAACCAGGGGCCTTCCCCTATCTCCAGTACCTTTGCACCCTGAGCACTACTTTCTCAGGACAATCCCTTATTTTAGGGTGTGAACCACAAATAAAAATGCTCAGACATGTTCCCTGTGATCTCTCTTTGTAGCAACTCTGAAAATCCCAGCCCATATCTGTCTATCCATTTATGTCTTTCTTCTCTTTGGAGGTGTCAGACACCCTTGAGAAAAATCACAAATGGATTCCCAGATGGTACAACTATGACTGTCTGATAGGTCAACTCATGAATCCCTAGTAATAGCTGGAAACTTTCCAGATACCTCTTTACATAAGAAACTCCCAAACATCTCCCCCTTATCTTTTTCATATCAGTTATTCCAACTAATCATCATGCTATTCACAGTCCCTGTGTCTATCTTCACTTCCTAAATGTGGAGAGAACATAAAAACCAATCTGAAGATTTGCTCACCTCCTCCCACATCTTCACACTCACCCCTAACCCAGTATGTTTGACTTATTGTTGAGAAAGACAATATCTCCCCTAATCCCTGACTATTAACCTTTTCTTACCTCCTAGAAAGTGTGCTTATTTGTTTCTACATTTCCTATTTATGCCACATTTTCAGAGACTCTGTACATACAGATGCTGGGTAAATATAGTTTCTCTTTCCTTAAAACTCCAGACTTTTACTAAAAGAGATCAGCAGTAGCAAGAATCT
The DNA here is from genome assembly GCA_004025045.1 of Sigmodon hispidus. Taxonomy (NCBI): domain Eukaryota; kingdom Metazoa; phylum Chordata; class Mammalia; order Rodentia; family Cricetidae; genus Sigmodon; species Sigmodon hispidus. The sequence goes on from PVIH01002860.1 coordinate 1,198, forward strand.
ATTAAATCTATTTTTAAAAGATCTACCTTCAAAATGTCTTTAAATAAAAGTAAATAAAATTGGGTATGATATATGCCTGTAATCCCATCTTTAAAGAGGAAGATACAGAAGGATTAAGAGCTTTGGGCTAGCCTGGGATACATAATGAGAATCTGCCTCAAAAAAGCAAAAAGCAAGTAAAAATGGAAATAAATGTTCAGAATTAGATATTCACTTTACTAATACACTCAAAATGAAAAAATGCCTTACTATCTAAAAATAGGTAAGGTTTGAGGTGATATTTATTAACCAATTTCAATAAAATAACAAGTCTGATAAACTATAAAACATAAAGTTATATAATATTATACCCATGGATTATACTTGCAAGGAAATTATATGGTTATCTTGGAATAGTGGAATTTTATTTCACAGAAAATGTTATTTTCTTTTTCATATTTCACTGAGTTTTCTAAAATTCATAGGTCTGATGCTATAATTATAAAATATGTAATAAAATATCTTAGCTGGTTTAATAAAAAATAGTGAGCATTCTATCCACTGGGTGGATATGCTATTCTAACACTAGGTGAATGCTGAGCCCCACAGCATGGCACCCTCTGCTGAGCAGCCTGTAGAAGTACTGAGTGGCTGCCAGAGCACAAAGGATGGGAAAAGCAGATATGATTGTTGGGGTGGTGAAAATGCTTAGCATGGTAATATTATAGTAAAAACATATCATTATATGTTGTGCAAGCTAATGAAATGCCCAACTCCAAAGTGGACCTTAATATAAACTGTGGATTTAGGTGGCAATAAGGAATCAATAGAGGTTTATCAACTGTAACAGATGTGTCATTTAGCATAGAATGTTGATGATGAGGGAGGCTGTGTCTACAGGATGCCTATGTATAGTATGCTCACCTGTGCTATGAACCTAAAAAGGCTGTAAAGTATTGAATGTTTTAAGACAGAAAACTGTCTAAGCAGGCTGTCTCTTAACCACATGGCTGAGATGTAAGCTGGGAGTGCATAAAGATGAAAACCAAATCCATCATTATTGCCTCATGTACAGGAGAGAAATCTAATAACCACTTTGGCAATAAAATTCCAGCAATGAAATGAATTTGGAGAAGTGAGAAAATACGTATGACATTGACAAAAGCAGTGGTTTTGTAAGAGCAGACAACAGTGCAGTAGGTTGTAAGACAAACAGAATGATGGCTTCCCATCACCAAGTTGTAGCAAAACAGTCAGATGAACAGTGATCTCAGTGCAATCACTCACAGTGAGGATAAGTATTAAAACTTTGTCCCAGGAGCAAATACTTGTACTGGGTGGTAACATAAATAAACTTCTTGCTGTTTCTGTGGCTTTAAAAGGGAGCCAGAGAATGATGAAGTGGTAGTGAACCAGAAGGAGAAGGTAGAACAGAACACCAAGTCCATCAGTGTGGTCATTCATGCAGTACAAAAGCAAAACAAAGTTTAACCATAAAGCTGATCACTAAGGAAATGTTAACAGAAAAGAAAACTTTCATTTACTGTTAATATTTAACTCTTGGAAACTGTAAAATACTGGGAAGGTTACATATAGAATTTTTGTCTCAAGGTATCAGAAGCAATTGGTTTGGATACGACTTAGTGGGCCGAATCACTTCGCTTTGAAAAGGCTAAAAAAGACAAATAGCCAAGGTCCTTTGTGAATAACAGAGGGCCTTCTTTTGAGAAAAGGTGCTCTACTCTTTTTCTTAATAATGACGAACTAAATACACAAGCAAGCTGGAGAAAAATCTATTCTTTAGTCACTGGCGCCAGTTCCAAAACCCTCTACCTGGCAGTCAGCACCTTCTCCTCATACCGAGATTAAGCAGAGACAGTCTCCAGGGAAATAATCACCATCAATAACTAAAGTAATTGTATTTCTGAAAGACCTGTCAGCACAGATCATTAATTCATTTGGCTAGTATTTACCAGTGCCTATGATGTGTGATACTAAACACACAAATGGACATTGTAGCCCATACCTTGGAAGCTTATAATGGCAATAAGAAATCCAAAGAAACTTCAGGGTAGGTAAACATTGAATTAAGCACTGACTTTTATTGCTTCTTCCTACCCATATGCCATTAAAATGACAGTAGCAGAAGTTTCAAAACCCGTGTTAAACCTCAACGAGTAAGAGACAGATGGGGAAATAATAAGAGCTCAGAAGTTTCCACCAATCTTTCAAATATGGAAAGGAGGCAGAAATGTGACCTGTGGGGCATATTTAGCAAAATGGGAAAGGTCAGGTATAAGACAAAGTTCTGAATACAGGGAGAATGGCTGGAAGTCTTCCTGTAGGAGGGTTGGTATTTACTACCAGCAGAATTCTCAGGGACTACAGCTAAATGATAACACACATACATGTACATTTATAGGTGCACATACACAGAGAGACAGAGAGAGACAGAAACGGAGAGAGAGAGCAAGCATAATAGATTCCCACTCTGTTATTTTTTTTTAAATAAAACTTTTTTTGATATTTATTTTTATTTTATGTGAATTGGTGTTTTGTCTGCATGTATAATTGTGTAAGGGTGTCAGATCTTGGAATTACATACAGTTGTGAGCTGCCATGTGGATGCTGGGAACAGTCAGTGCTCTTAATCACTGAGCCATTATGTAAAGATAAAAAAAATTTAGCAAAGGCTATGCCTTTTGAGTAGCTCTTAGCACAGCTTTACCACAAGTTGTCATACATTGTACCATGATGTAGTCATAGTTATAACATCATGAGGCAACAGCAGTTTTCTAGCTTTATTATAATCTGAGGGCACCATTCTTTATTGTTAAATGAAACACTGTTATGTAGCATACTAAGGGGTCATAGTACCCTTAGGAAGCTTGCACAAACCCTTGAGGCTCTTAGATATTTATAGATGCCTACAAACTCTCCTGGGACTTTAATGAAAGTCAGAGCCAGCAAATCTGTGGATCTTTATATAATAGGAAAGGATGTCTAGCCTCCACCCATATCTTTGCATTATCAAAGAGTCTACCTCTTCATTCAGCTGGGTTGCTGATTCCACCTCCACCCTCTGAGTTGCCTATAAGCATCTCTGCATTCTACTTCATAGTCATTAGACAGCTTAGAAGCCTCTAACAAAAAAGAGACAGAAGGCAACTGAAGAGATGGTTCAGCAGTTACGAGCTTTTGCTGTTCTTCCAGATGATCCAGGTTCAATTCCCAACACCCACATGGCAGCTCACAGCCATCTATAACTCCAATTCCAGAAGATCCAACATTGTCATCCAGCCTCTGTTTGCAACATTCACTAGCAGGGTGCACATGCAGGCACTCATTCACATAAAATAAAAATAAATGAATCTTTATAAAAGAGACAAAAATGTTAAATAGACAAAAAAGAAGATGCTAGAAACTGAAAACTGTAAGAGTACAGAGAATAAATTATTATACACATAGCATGCTCAGAGTTAAAAGAAGATAGAGTTCCTATACTAAGAGAACAAGAAAGAGTTCTACACTTTAACAGAAGAAATAAGAACACCAAGAAATTTTTTGATGTTTTCTCTAGAACTAAATGGATGAGACTCAGATTAGCAAAGATAACCAAGTGTGCTGTGTAACAGATTTTAAAAGCACAATATTGAGAAACTCTAGCATACCCAAGACAAAGGACCCCAGGAAGTCAAGAGGTTTCCATTAAAAGAATCAGAAATCCGAGTCAGCCTCAGACTCTATGGAAGACAGGAAGTCTACATCCACCACAAATACCCCAACACACACACACACACACACACACACAATCAGTCAATCCAAGGAAGACTAGATAAAGACGAAAAATACAAAGCAAACTTGAAAAAGAAAAGAAATAACCTGTCTAGGGAGACAAAGGAAAGCAAGGAGAAGAGGAGGAATAAAGCAGGGTGGAAAAGAATTAGAGTGAATAAACTCAACACATAATATATACAGATCCGGAAGCTCAACATCCAATTGCCTGTAATAATCTTAGAATACCCTGGAGGATGGCCCTCAGGAAATGAAGGAGCAAATGAAGTTAGTTGTGTTCTCTAAAACACAGAACTAGAGTCAAATGGTATTACAGAAAGGCTAGCATGATGTGACATGCCTGGACACTGTATATGGAAGTGGTTGGGAGGAGGGGTGTCCACTGAATACATGTGTGCTAGGGGGGTATATTTATTTATGGGTAGAGTTGGGGAAATGATTGATAGATATCTAAAAGACATGCCTGGTGATGAAATGGAGAAAAAAAAAAACTACTGATAGACTCCAAACTAAGCAATCAGGGAAAAATTATAAATCTTGGAGGAAAGGAGAATATAAGACAGAAGCCATAATCATGGCTTTAAAATGTTTTGAGGATGAGAGAAAGTGGGAAGAAGAAAAAAGAGGAGAGAGAGAGAGAAAGAGAGAGAGAGAGAGAGAGAAAGCTTGAATGCATGTTTGCACATCCTCACATGCTTGTGCATATGTGAGTGTGTTAGATTAGGGGTGGGGTGACCAGAAGAGAAAGAAATGCTGAGAGATGCTTCTAACATCACGGAGCCCAGGAGAAAATGTGAAACTAATGAATGGAAAGTGCTCAGCACAGTATACTACTTAGAAACATGGAGAAAAACAGCAACATAGGATGCTGGAATTATTGAAGTAATCGCCTCTTGGAGAAAAATTCAGGGAGGTGAGAGGAGGTACTTATAATTCAATAGAAATTATTTTGCTGGCGATCAAAGTATGTTACATAAAATTTTTTTCACTCAAGATATAAACTCTTCACTCACAAAAAAGATGGGGATGTTTTCCTGCAGTAGTCTTTGGAAATGTCTGTGTGTCAGTGTGTAAATATCTTGGATCAAAAAAATAAAAAGTAGAGATAGAAATATGGCATACAGATGGCACACAGACATATGTGCAGACAATATACCCATTCACATAAAATAATCAAAATGTTAAAGCAAATAAAAAAAATTAAAAACCATTTGAGAAATCATAGCCAACATACCTGCCATCCCTTTCTGATGTTCAGCACAAATGTTCAGAAGAAACATCGTTAAGTGCATTATGAACAATTAATGTACTTAGAGCACCCATAGTAACTATTCCTTCATTTATCTGCTGCAGTTTTTATCTTCAGCCAGTTTATACAATAAGGAAGCCCTTACTTACTAGCTGCCAGATGGGGGTACATTCAATCTCTGTCCCAATTTTATAAGGCTTACGAGATTTTTTTTTTAACCTAAATTTTAAAGTTTTTAATACAACTTTTCCCAAGTTCATAAAAATATAAATGACAAAAACATTTTGTGTGTATATGAGAAAATTCATGTGTATGCGGATGTGTGCACTTAGTATGAATATGAAAAAGTACAAGATGTGATATTATATTGCAAAGTGTCAACCAAAATAAATTGTGTGTGTGTGTGTGTGTGTGTGTGTGTGTGTGCCCAGCATTTGAGAACCACCCGCTTGGCCTTTCTCAAGCATACAGTACATTGTTACTAAACACAGTGACAATGCCATGCCTCAGCTCTCAGAATTTACCCATCCCCACTGAAACACTTCACACCCCCTGCCCAACAACTTCCCTTCTCCCTCCTGGCATACACAGCTTTAAGGAGAAAAGATTGATATGAGGTTTGTTAATGCTGAGCCTGCCTGGTATGTCCTAATAAGTCACTATGGACCATACCTTGAAGTAATCACACTCCTTAGTCATCTTCTCCAATCAAAAATTTCTTAATTCCCCTAATCATTTTTGCACATTTCTTCTTGAGCAATGTCTACTGCCACTCCTATTTCAAGTACTGAAGAAATTGCTAAGCATGAGAAAATTACGAGTGTGCTCACATACATAGTCACAGTTGAAAATTACTTTATGGCCCAGCACAGTGGCTTGACAGGTGCAGTCAGTCTCCAGAAGCTAGGTAATTAGTATCCCATGATGAGGTAAGAGTAGAGGCAGGGCAGTCACTGGGAAGCTCACACACAGGTCAGCTATCTTGAAATGCACAGCATGACAGATGGAGACACTGCCTCTCCAAGACAGAAGGGCACAAGTTACCATCTGCCCTCCACACATGTGCAACGGCACACACATACCCACATTCAGAAGCACATCTCCCTCCCTTGTCTCTATCTCACATACACACATACACTATTATTAGTAATAATAACAAATGGAAAACTTTTTAAAATAAAATTACTTTGTTTTTCTCTAAGGACTGGAGAACACTATGGTTTGGTTTGGTTTGGTTTGGTTGTTGCTGGTGGTGGTGGTAGTTTTTGGTTTTTGGTTCTTTACTGAGACTACTCACCTATAAAAGCTCAGGTTTCAGTGGGTATCATAAAGTATTACTGACATGCCTTTTCTCTAGAAGCAATAACTCAGCTCCCACGTGTTTGCCACGTCTCCCTATAACCTGTCAGAACTGGTATGATAGTTCTCGGGCTGGAAGTATAAGAGTTTCTGCAAACCCAGGGATCTGGCTATTCTCTTCCCACTAAATCAATCATAAATATGCACACAGGACTGGCCTGTGTTAAGTACACTCCTGGGTTTAAAGTTTGTATTCCCTCTGTCTTTCAGTCCATCCTGAAAGCCTTGAGACTATCTTTCCAGGCTGTACCTCTTAGACCTCTCCCTTGCTGTGAGGAAGCTTTCTCCCAGGGGAAGAAGAGATGTCTGTCAGATGACCAGCATATCTATCACGGTAAATAGTCAACTTTGCATATGCTTTGCCAGCCTGCTGCAGTCAGTTTCTCAAATGGCTCCAGCTACCTTACCCCTTCCTAGAAGAGTCTTGATAAGCTTCACATGATTTATTCTTATTAGAGATTTTAGAAGCATGCTCTGGTGCAAATCAGATTCACCAGGCGCCATTCACATACACCCTTAAAGTGGAAGTTAACTGGCAAACTGCCAGGCTTCTCACTCATTTGGCTTTTGAAATACACATGCTGCGTGCCACAGCTGAGGATTTCAGTTCTTCGAGCCATCCAAGCAAAATTGTGTGACACAACTGCATTTCCTGGTTTTGATCAAAATATGCTATGTATTTATGAACTGGCTAAACTAGTGTTGACTGAGGCTCTTATCAGAAGCAAGTGTAAGTTGGGGTCAAGGCATGCTAGGCATTTATCAAGAGACACAGTCACATCCTTGACTAGGGTGGAGCAGCAGGCAAAATCCACAGGTCAGGTGGATTACTCATGAGAAGATGCCGGTAATTAATAGCTTGAGAGTGTGCATCCTATCTTGACTCTGTCATGTTTGAGTTAAACAAGTGTGGAAAATTCCCTGACTTTTCTGGCCCTTAGACTCCTGAATATAAGCTGTGATGTTGAAAGGGTGAGATGATACTGTACATGTCAGCAGCTTAGTACGAAGCCAAGTTCAACACAAGCATGCCATATCTGATGACTCACCTTGGAGTTGGTTTCCTCTTGGTTACATTCCCTGAGGTGATCAAGAGTTCTCTCTTCTTCCCCCCTCAGGATGTCCACATCACTACCTCATTGTTTTTCACGAATAGGTTTTCATGTTCTGATCAAATGGATCCTCACAAAATATATTTTAAAAAGCCCTAAACCCCAGTGTGACTTAAATGAAGCCAATGTTGTTGTGATATAATATGACTGGTGTTTCTATAAGAAGAAGCGCCAGAGAGATCCTTGGCTTAACTTCCTACTCTAACATGTGTACAGAGGAAAGACCATGTGAAGGCAAGCTGAAATAAGGCATCATCTGCAAAGTACGTAGATGCCCACCCTGCCTCACTTTGATCTTGACCCTTTAGCTGCAAAACTGTAAAAAATAAACTTCCATTGTTTACACTGAGAAAAAGGAGAGAGAGAAACCCCAGCACCTATTAATTACCTGAGTTTTTAGAAAGTCATAAGGCTGTTTCTTTGGGCCAGAACAAACCAGCGACTATCTAGCTAACCTGCTACCACATCTCCTCAGTCACCTCAGCTTCTGAGTCACCTCTCAAGTGCTTAAATAGTAAGCTTTCCCAGAAACAATACAAGCCTACCAATTCATCAATCCAGGGTCTTTTCTTTCCTTAGCCTGTTGATCGAAGGCCTTCTGACTAAGTATTAATTCATTTTCTCCCAGTTCTCTACAGAGTCTTTACCATTCCTCTGGTTTATTTCTCATTAGTTGTGTTTCTCTGGTTCTCATGTCTTTTGTCTACAATTGAGAGCAGCTGTTTCTGGATTATAGCTTATTCTTTACCTGCTGATTCTTTCTTGGAACTGTACCCCTTATTGTTGGTGAACCATTTACTCTCTCCCACGAACAGTAGGTTAGAAGGAACTGAGAGACAGACAAATCACTCAGGGGAATGCTGGCCCCCATCAACAATCTCTAGTCATCATCTAGGAAATAGAAAAGCAAGTCACAAGCTCAAATACCTTCCATGGGCTGGGCAACAGCCATATCAAATGTGAGCAAAGGTTCAGTGTCATAAAAAGAGGAGAAAAAGACAAATGGTCAGCTCTAAATCACAAGACCCAGAGAAAAGAGGCAACTGCTCCAGCAGCCGCAGACATGAGCTACCAAGAAAAGTGTGCCATGTATTAGTGCCATGTCCTCAAGAAGCCTGACATCTAGATGATTACAGGATTGTGACTAATTATAATCAAAACAAAAAGACACCAATCATGTTAAATAAAACTCATTGTGTCTGAACACAATCTCTGAGCTGCTTTTTCCTATGGTTCTGAATAAAACGATGGCTGAGAGCTTCTGGTAAGAACTCAGAGGGCAAAGCACTTGCTATGCCAACATGAGGACCTGAGTTCAAATTCCTATAGCCCTTATAAGGTTGGAAGCAGTGGTGCACCTAACATGAGATTGGAGGCAGACACAGGAGAATCCCCCAGAAGGTACCAAACAACTAGCCTGACCTACACAATGGCAAACAAGGCAGGAAGTGAGAACTGACGTCAGAGGTTGTCCCTTGATCTCCACACACATGTATTATAGTACGAGTACCCACACTAACACATGTACACACACATACATACATACATTTTGTTAATAATATCTGAAGGCTCTCACTGCTCTAACAATAGCTTCATTGGGATCAAAAGATTTAGGCTTTTGCGATTTTAAAATTACTCATTTGAAGAAGTGTTCTGCTATCTCTGGAATCCTGCTCCCATATCTCAATATTATTGTCAAATCAATGCTGGAACCAGGCTCTCCAAGCAATATTTATTCAACAAACTTTATAGATTATTTCCTTTCAAGAAGTGTGCATGAGTGTATTGAATCTCAGAATCTCGTCTTTATTCTTTGTCGTGACATAAGACGCAGAAAGGCAACCACACTGGCTGATGCATTCACAGCTTTCCTAGTCCTTGCACACCATCTGGTGGCAGAGCTGTCTGTTCATAACATAAGAATGCTCAGAGAAGGAGGCAAGTGATCCTGAGGAGGAGAAAGGTTGAAAACAGACTAAAAAGCATGGTAGGCAGAAGCAGAATGACACAGGTGGGCGTTAACATGTGCTGGGTATGTGTCCGCTGTGAGTAATACGAAAATCAAAAGGCTGGCCACAACGAATCACCGGTTGTGTAAAACTTCTCGCTGCGAAGAAAGTTTCTCCTAACAGTGTTAATCATCCACCTATATGGCACAATAATGTTTATTGAAAGTGAAGAACAAAAGAAAGAAAGTTAGGATAGGGAGGCGCTTTCTCAAATGAGAAACTTCAAAATTACAGAGAGAGAGAAAGGGAGGGAGAGAGAGAGAGACAGATAGTTTTGGCCAGGCATAGTAGTAGACACCTGTGACCCAAATATGTCAGAAGTGGAGGCAGAAATTCAAGGCCAGTGTGAGAGATATGAGATCCTGTCTAAAAAACATCAATAAAAATTCTTTTTACGTCAGTAATGCTATACAGTATTAGATCAAGAATCTTCAGCCACCAAGGAAATGAAGGGAGGGATGGAGAGAAGGAGGGACAGAGGGATGGATGGAGGAAGAGAGGAAGGGAGGGAGGGAGGGAGGGAGGGAGGGAGGGAGGGAGGGAAGAGTAGTTATACCAAAAGACAGGACAAGCCTGCAGTGGATGGGACCATTCACCCAAAAATTCATATGTTAAAGTTCTAAACTCCAGAACCTCAGGATTTACCTTATATTGGTAAGGTAACAAAATCACTTCAAATGAAAGCATGCTGATTAAGAGTATAGTCTACCATCCAGTATGACTGGTAGACTCATAAAATCTAATAGTTTGGACCCAGATACACACTTGCACACTGTCACGTAAAGACGAAGGCAAAGCCTGTTGGTCAGCAAACCATAAGGACCCAGGAGAAGAGCTCAGCAGCTTCTCTCAGTTTCCAGAAGGAGCCAACCCTGACCAAGTCTTACCTCAGCCTTCCAGCCTGCAAGACCATGAGTTGGTATGTGGTAATATGTTCTATAGTTAATAAAACCAGTCTGGAATATCAGAAAAGAGATCCATCCACTGTCAATCCAGGAGAGTCAAAGAGTGCTAACTCACACATTTAATCCCAGCACTAGGAAAGACCTGGAGTGGTGACCTATGCCTTTAATTCCAGCAGATCTGAGTTTGAGGCCAGCTTGGTTCACAGAGGGAGTTCTAGGCTACCGACCAGGCAGTGGTGGCAGAGGGAGGAGAATCTCTGTGAGTTCAAGATCAGCCTGGTCTACAAAGCAAGTTCCAGGACAGCCAGGACTGTTACACAGAAAATCCTGTCCAAAAACAAAACAAACAAAAAATAAAAAAGGCTGGAAGAGATGGCTCTGTCCTCTGATATACCAGGCTGACTTTATTAAATATATAACATATCATCACATTGGAATTTTTGTTGCTTGCATCACCTAGCTCATACTTCTTGGTTACTGCAGCTTGCTAGACTAATAAAAGTCTGTCTCTCACTTTGAATTTTACAACCTTTTTTTCTATTTTAAAAATTATCACTGGGCAGTGGTGGTGCACACCTTTAATCCCAGTACCTAGGAAGCAGAGGCAGGTGAATCTCAGTTTGAGGCTAGCCTGGTCTACAGAGAAAGTTCCACAACAGCCAGGATTATACAGAGAAACTCTGTTTCAAAAATAAATAAATACATAGTTATTATTTTCTAGTTTGTTGAAAGTCAACATCATAAAAGAAAATCAGCCACATTCCTGGGATAAAAATCAACAGATTCCATTCAACTTAGCAGATATTTATTATCTATCAGAGTGGTATGTTTTTTAATGAACTAACCACTCATTTCCTAGACCTATAAATAAAAAAAAAGTTAGATTTTATACAAACTATTGCATCTTAAAACTTAAGAAACTCTTTCATAAATATGAGGGTAATGATCTTCCAAAAATATTAGCAAACCAAATCAAATACAAGTTGAATTATATAGCAGCTACTAAGTTTACTAGATTCTTGGACTTTCCATTCTTAACTAGCCACTACTGGACTTTCCATCTTGCTATATGTAGCCTGTAAGTCAGTCCAATAAATTGTGTGTGTGTGTGTATGTGTGTGTGTGTGTGTGTGAGAGAGAGAGAGAGAGAGAGAGAACGAGAGAACGAGAGAGAGAGAGAGAGAGAGAGAGAGAGAGAGAGAGAGAGAGAGAGATTCATTCCGTAAGTTCTGTAACTCTAGAGAACCCTGACTAATACACTAACAGAATTGGGGCTGGGAGAAAGCAAGAAAAGAAAAGAAGAAAGTGGGCTTTCTTTCTTTCTTTCTTCCCTGTGTTTATTCAGCAAGTATTTACTGAATGTCTGCTATGCACTGAGTGCTATGCTACGAGATAAGAATACTACTCAAAGCAGGATGAACAAGATTCTACTCCCAGCAAAGATTCCAGTGGAAAGAGGTAAACATTTCTAGGGCCTGAATCACACCCAAGCATGGTATGTCACAGCAGCAGAACAAGAAACTACTGGAAAGGAAAGTGACCGTGTCTGAAAAAAGTCACAACTTATAAGGAAGTAAAGGACAGCCAGGCCTGGTAATGCAGTCCTGTAATCTTAGCTTAGGTGAGAGGGAGGTGATATCCGGCACAGCCTGGGATACAAAAGAAGGAAATGACTCTCAATCTAAGGCTTAGAGATGAAAAGATTTATTAGCCAAGTGTCTCCAGGTGGATATAAAGGCCAAGTAAGAATGATCAAAGGTACAAGAGAGACAAAGAGAAAGAGGGAAAGAGAGAGAGGGAGGGAGGGAGACAGAGAGAGAAAGACAGTACATGGCACCTGTAAAAAGAACAGGGACAGTGCATAGGGAAGGTAGAAGAGAAGAAAGGAGCAGATTCTGAAAGGGTCTTGTAGGTGAAGGGTGTGAACTTCAGGCTAAATGAGTAGGGCAATAAAGAAGCAGAGGGTGGAGGAGCAGGAGCCCCTGAGGATAACGTTCAGCAGCAGCAAAGCACTGTGGGATTCTAAGCTATGTAAGTGGTAGAACCTTGGGACTTGGCTGGTTGGCCATGAGTAAGAAAGGCAGAGAAAAACCAAGAGTAAGTACCAAGAGTCCCGAGCATGGGGACAAACTGAGAAACAAGGAGAGTGAGTGACAAACCAAAGGGAAGGAACCGCCATGGTGACAGGCTTAGAACTCCAACCAGTTAGTATCTCAAAGTCCTTTGGGCTGTGAAGATTGTCTTCCAGCAAAGACAGAATAGAATGCTGACAAACCCTCTGAAATCATTCACTCTGAAGTCCATGTTTTATAAATATAGAAACTGAGGCACATAGATGGGAAGGAAAACTAAGTAGCTAAATGGAGGGTCTAGGGACTGTTCACTACCATACACCACCTTCTCAAGGGCAAGAGTTGAACTTCTCATTTCTCCCTATCACCTTGCTGGGAAGGCAGGGTAGGATGTATTAGATTAAGGGTATCTCACTCTTTTCCAAGAAACACAAAACAGAAGTGTTTTTTAAAAAAAAGGGCCCCAACTAGTTCCTTCAACTGCATGGGAAAATTAGTGTTATTTGCCAGGTGTATTCCAACCTGTTGAGCTGCCTACAGATTGTGCATGTGCTTTAGAGTCTAGCTTTTGTGGGCTGTCATGTGTGTTGGCCTATATAATCTCAGCTAATAAGAAGGCGGAGGCAGGGCGTTGGCCAGTTCAAGGCAAGTCGGCTACAGCAGAAGCAATGACTTCTCACCATTGACCTAATGAATGAGTGGAAGGCTAAGTAAAAATTATTAGAGTTCCAGGATTAGAGTTTCAGGATAGCCAGAGCTAGATAATGAGACAGTGGATCAAAAGAGGAAAAGAGAAAAGAAAAAAATAAACAATAATAATAAGGGCAAAACAGAAACATCATTTTAGAATAAATACAGTTCAGGAATATCTCTGAAAAACCAAACACTTTTTGCATATGAAAGTGAAATAAATCTACATCTTTAGCTATATAAGCAATTATATTAAGGAGCCAAAGTAAGACAAGATCCTTGTTATTAGAGTCTACTTACTAATGACTAAATTAGAACATTTCTATCAACATAAATTTGCATACCAGTTGATAGTGAAGACCAACCTTTTTTTTTTTTTTTGTGACAGCTGCAATACTGTCAGATACAAGTAATCATATCAACCCCCGCCAGTTTAAAAAAAAAAAATTTTTTTATAAATCGTTGATACTGACAAAGACAATCTACAACAGTGGTTTTCAGCCTTCCTAATTTTGTGGCTTTATAATACAGTTCCTCATGTTGTGGTGACCCCTCAACCATAAAATTATTTCATTGCTACTTCATAACTTTAATTTCGCAACTGTTATAAATGGTAATGTAAATATCCAAAATACCAGATATCTGATAGGTGACCTCTGTGGAAAGGTCATTTGACCCACATATTGAGAACCACTGACCTACACAAACTCCAAGATCTTCCATAGTCAATTATGCCAATTCTTTGTTTATAACTCTATTCTTTAGAAAAATCAAAGCTCAATTTAAAATTAAATGCAGCCAGCTGATATTTTATTTATATCCAAGGTAAGTTAAGAGAAACTAACACAGCACACAAAATTGGATGCTATCAGTATGGTTTCTTTTTTAATATTTATTTATTTATTATGTATACAGTATACAAAAGAGGGCACCAGATCTCATTATAGATGGTTGTGAGCCACCATGTGGTTGCTAGGAATTGAACTCAGGACCTCTGGAAGAACAGTCAGTGCTCTTAACCTCTGAGCCATCTCTCCAGGCCCCAGTATGGTTTCTAATGCTTAGAATCCATGGTGTCATTTCCGTTAGTGGTTTAATTACCACTGGGTGGCACCTAGAATGGTGGTCAGCATGGAGTGCTAATAAAAAAAAAAAAAAAAAGTTATTCAAAAAAATCCCAAGATGGTAGCCCGTAACCTTGGGGATGGCAACTATATGCCTAAATTTAGAGACTAAAGAGCCAGAGCAACCACAAAGATGAAAGCATCAACTGCAGAGGAACCTTAGTAATGGGCATTTTCCCTGAGCATTGGAAATGGAATGCATAGCCCCAAAGGGAGATGACAGGATGCTTTATTCAACTTAAGAAAAACAGAATTTTAGACCATCCTAACCACATCTGTTTTCCACAGGTTGAACAATGATCATTGGGGGGGCTGGGGGAGGTATTATAAGAATCAGTGAGAAAAGACAAATGAAGCTCCCAGGTTAGACCACTAAGTCTACTGCTGAGAGATATAGTCAGTAGTAGAAGGGGTGACTAGCATGCATGATGTGCTGAGTTCTACCCCCAGTTTGTTGGGGGAAGGAGGAGAAGATAGCTAAGTTCAGATCCCTCGTTTACATGTTGATCCCTCCCTATCTCCATCGTGACAGAGGAACAGCCTTGCACAGCACCTGTATCACACCTTACCCCTCCAAATCAGAGGCTGTACATCTGAACTGTGAACAAGGAGGAAGAACCACTAATTCACTTCTCAACTGAATCTCAGGTGAGCAGCCCGGCTTGAGTCATCACTAGTGGGAGGAGGAGTTTCTGGATAAAATGGAGGAAAGGCAAGTTTTCCAAGAGTAAAGTCAAGCTCTGCAAACTGTACCCCAATGTTCATGTAGGGTCCTTGCTGCTGAAAAGGCTTAATTTCCAAGCAGTACTGCCTCATGCAGGCAACTGTATAATCAAATGAAAACTGACCATAACTGACAGAGGAAGACGGGCCTAAAGTTCATACACATACTACAAGCCCACGAGATGAATAAACCACAGCAGAAAAGTGCCTGTGTGCATGTGTGTGGATGCACATGTGCATGGAGACGTTGAGGATCCCCTTGACTGGTCTGCAACCATATATTCACTGAGGCAGGGTCTTTCAGTCAAACCCAAAGCTCCTGTGATATGACATCTCCCTAGTCATTTTGTGTTGGGGCTCTGTTGTCTTCATCTTCTAAGTCTTGAATTACAGGTGGGCCTCCATGTATAAGCCTACCTCAGATTTACAAGGGCTCTAGAGATGCAGACTTTCTTTTTCTTCTTTGAATGGCAAGCATTTTAACTACTGAGCCTTCTTTTCATTACGTTTTTGTTTGGTTGTGTTGGGTTTTAGGGAGTTTGTTGTTTGGTTTTTGGGTTTTAGGAGGATTTGGGTGTGTGTGTGTGTGTGTGTGTGTGTGTGTGTGTGTGTGTGTGTGCTGAGACAAGGTTTCTCTGTGCAACAGCTCTGGCTGTCCTGCTTTTTGTAGACCAGGCTGACCTTGAACTCACAGAGATCCACCTGTCTCTGCCACCCAAGTGCTGGGATTAAAAGCACCACCAACCACTCAACTTCAGTACTTCTGAAAATGAATATTTTTACCCTTATGTTTATAGCATCCAGTGCTGATGGAAATACAGAAACACTTAGTTTCCAACTTTATACTTCTGGATAAATAATCTGTCTGTATATCTACATGTTTATCCAGCATCATTCTAAATGATGCTAACCAGTATATGCTAATGCTTCACTGTGGTTCAGAATAAAACCTAACATCTTGTATTTTTAAAATGAATTTTGAAAATAACTGGCATTCTTCAAAGGTCTCCAACTGTTTGGTATTAAATGATAAATTTTAAGTTTGTGGGACAAGGGTTTGGCTTTGTTTTTATTTTAGCTGTGTGTTATATATAATTTATCTTCCTCAGAATTTTGCAAATTATAGTGATGCTGAGGTTGAATTGGAATACTTTGCAGTACTCTGAGAATGAGAAACCTCTATTCCTAATGCCAGTTGGCCTGGGAAACATCAGAAGCCGTTCAAAAGAGTTGGCACTTCTACCAAGCAGAGACTTTACCAAATTACAGAGAAATAAAGAACACCAGCCAGAATGAACATCCAAACTGTAAACTCTAGAAAAATGAAAATTAGAGCCTGGTAGGAATGACTTACACGTGTAATCCCAGCACTCAGGAACCTGAGCGAGGAAGAGCGTTACAAAGCCAGGGTCAGTTGGGGCTACACAGTGAATTCCAGGCTAACCTCACCTAGAGTATCAAACCCTGTCCAGAGAAGAGATTTTTATTTGGTGGTGTGACCACCAGCTGGTTGTTCCAGTGGATGAGTTTGCCCCGTACACAGCCCTAATTGGACTCGGTGGAACTGAGATTTAAAAAAGAAGCAGGAGGAGGAGGAGGAAGAGGAGGAGGAAAGAACATGAAATTGTAAGGAGAACCACCTGTTAGAATAAGAAATGAAATGTGGATACATTGTAGACATGTGTGAAATTCTCAAAGGATAATAGTAATAAAGAATAATTTAACTCCACAACTCTGGAGGGGGGATACAAAAAACTAGATTTGAATACAATTAAGTTTCAGACCAGCCTGGGCTACATACTGAGGCCCATCTCAACACAAAAACAAAATCAAAATAGACTTGTGTGAAGCTAAGTGCTAGATTTGCAGGTGTGCACCTGAAACCATGATGATCCTTTCCACACTGTAGAAAGATGCCTTTATATTTTCAGCATTTAAAATGTGTATAAATTCTTATATACATGTGTGTGCATGTGTAGATATGGCCAAGGATCTTTACTTTTATCTGTATTTATATGTATGTATCTATATGAATGTATGCTGTGTGTAGGGGTGCTCCAGGAGGCCAGAAGATGGCTTTGAATCCCCTAGAGCCTGAGTTATATGTGACTGTGAGCCACCTTAAGTGAGTGTGAGAGCAGGACATAGGTCCTCTAGCAGAGCAGCAAATGCTCTAACCACTGAGCCATCTCTCTAGCCCCTGTGTGAATAACTAAAATGGTAAAGTTTCTTTGTGGGGCTCCAGTAACGTAAGATATCGAATGTGTTTATTTCTATAACATTTAAAAATGGTATAAGTAACATTTCCAATGGAATATGCCTGTTCTCCCCAGGCATATTTCAGGTGGTTATTTTTCTCTCTCTACATTCCTATAGCTTTATAAATACACTGCTAGGAAATGATGATGTGAAGGACTTGGAACCCTTGTACACTCTGGGTAGACAGGTAAACTGACAAAGCCAATTATGAGAAACAATATAGAGGTTCCCAAAAAAATTAAATATAGAATTGCCTATGATGAAGTATCCCACTTCTGGATGACCCAAAGAATTCCAAGAAGGGCCTACAAGAGGCAAATAAACACCCATATTCATAGCAACATTACTTACAGTAGATGAACAAGTAAAATGTGGTATGCAGGTAGCTTTGAGGGAAAAATGTTACTAAGCCTTAAAAGGGAGGAGTGATTTTGATACATTTGTAACCCCAGCACTCAAGAGGTAGAGGCAAAGAGACCAGAAACTGGGTTCAGGGGTACATATTTATAATCCCAGCAGGAAGTGGAGGCAGGAGGATCAGGAGTTCAAGGTCATCCTCTGCACATTGCAAATTCTAGGTCAGCCTGTGCTATATGAGACCCTGTCTCAGAGAACAAGCTTCCAATCAAAAAGTAGCATGGGGTCACATCTCGTTTTTAGACAGCTATAATGATATAAAATAACATGCTGTTTAGATTAAAAAGAAGACGCTCGTGTGTGACCCATGCTTACCCCCAGAATACACTGAGGTGTGACCAAGGCTTACCCACATCATGCACTGGAGTGTGACCAGTGCTTACCCACATCATGCACTGGGGTGTGACCAGTGCTTACCCACATCATGCACTGGGGTGTGACCAGTGCTTACCCACATCATGCACTTTGCATTTTCTGTGACATTTCCAGGAGCTGATGAGGCTCAGAGCTTTTGGATGCAGTGACCCCCTTCTCAGCTGGAATCTGTCTGTTTTCTTTTAATCTTAGCAGAAGTATCTGCTTCACACAAGTCTGTTTTGATTTTTGTTTTTGTGCTGATGAACCTCAGTATATAGCCCAGGCTGGCCTGAAACTCTGACCTGAAAAAGCCAATATTAATCTCTTTCTTATTCAACAGAGTCCGTCACTAAAATGCAAAGATGTGTGGTCCTATTATGATCATCCATTTCATATTGAACAATCATTCTCAAGTCCTCTGGCTTCCTCTCGCCCCAGGAAACTAGCAGTCTTTCTCTGGCTCACTACGTTAGGTATTTCATAGAGGTAGAATTATATACTGCTGGTCCTTTGTGACTGGTTTGCTTCAGTTAGTGTAATCACAAGGTTCATCCATGCTAAAGCATTTTTCAAAATTCCCTTCTTATGACGGTTAATACTGCTCCCTGAGCTACATGCATTCCACATTTTGCTAATCTATTCGGTAGTCAATGGAAGGCTGAACTGCTTCTACCTTTTGGTTATTGTAAATAATGTTAGTATGAATATGGATGTGGAACTACATCTACCAGACCCTTCTCTGAACTTGTCAGAGCATGTACCCAGAAATGGAATGCTACATCGTAGGTAATTCTATATTTAATTTCTGAGGACCTTCTATACTGTTCTTCATACATGTTTTTTATAAGTGGCTTTACTATGTTACCTGCTTGTCCACAGTGCACAAGATTCTAAGTCCTTTATATGCTCATACATATTTCTTATCTTCTACGTAGATGTGATCAAGGTGGGTTCAGCTGCATTTCCCTAATGATTGGTGATGCTTAGCATCTTTTATGAGTTTACCATTCCTTTGTAGATAGTTTTTGGAGAAACAGCTACTTTAAGCCCTTTGCTTTTCTTTGGGGAATAGACTCAGGGTAGAATTTAACACTCCATCCAAATGCAACTGTAGATTTGGGGACATTTTTGGTATCAATAGTTATTTGGGATGTAGACTTGGGCTTATGTCTTGCGACTCCTTGGACATAAGATGCAGAAAGTTGGAGTATATGATGGTGTAGTTCCAAGCATGATATCCTTTAAGTGGCGACACATGTTTATTTTCTGTATTGAGTAAATACAATAATGTCATACTACCTTGGACAACAATGAGGCATCATAGAATCATTTCTATGAAGTCACACAAACTGACTGACATCTTCAGAGGACCAAACCTGAGATGATTCCACAGTTTCTTCCAACTGTCTCACATGAGGCAATGTTCTCTATACATAACTTTAGAAAGAATGGAGCAACGAGGAGGATTCTCAGGTCAGCAATAATCAGCCATGTGCTTCACATCCCTCAGAAACCAGATAAGACAGACTCGCATGAATATGAATGTCATAAGCTGACCACATGCCTCCCCCATTTATATGCACGTGAGTAAGCCTCCTTAAAGCAGGGGGCTTTGCACGCTTTGTTTCGCCTGTGCAAAAACAAAAATGAAGTAACTGTAACAGGGCCCCAGACCTTAGCACAACTAACCTCATGATGGAAGTACCATTCAGGCCATAAAACTCAACAGGTACACAGTACTACCAGCAAAAATGAAACAAAGAGCTAATCCATCAAAGTCCATAGTTCTGGAAAAGTCTCTAAGAGTGCTAACTTTGCTTTCTGGCTTCTGCAGAGGTCCTTTTTTAATAAAACCAAGTTCCAGTCCATGAACATAAAGCATTGATTAGAAAAATGATTGGTTAGCCTCCACAACCAATAGCAAGGAACAGTCAATGCGTATGGCCAGGTGGCTGTGGGTACAGTCTCATGTCATGACTGAGCTGAAGTCTAGGAACTGACAGATTCCAACACCTAACCCTGGCATGAGGGCTTTCCACCATCCTAGTACTTATACTTGCTGGCAATCTAGTGTTGTCTGCATATCTGTATGGTGAGAAAGGAATTGCTGATCACAGACATAAGCCTCTGAGTGATGGTCATATAGATACAGAACCCTAGACTCAGCACATCACCCACAAACTATTCACAAAAGACTACAGGCAATTTCACAATTGAATTTTGAAAAGCTGATAGGCAGTGAGATTAACCCTCTGTATAAGAAATGGTCCAACAGACAGAACCATGATACGAGATATCAGAGTGTATCTGAGGGTTTTATTGCTGTGAAGAGACACCACTACTGTAGCAATGATTATAAATAGAGCATTTAACTGGGGGCTTGCTTTCAGTCTCAGAAGCTTAGTCCATTATGATGGCAGTTCTTCATGGCAGAGAACATGACAGCATGCAGACATGGTGCTGGAAAAATAGCTCAGAGCTACATCCTAATGGGGTGGGGGAAGGACTGGACTTGGCATGGGCTTTTGAAACCTCAAAGCCCACCCCCAGTGACACACTTCCTCCAACAAGACCACACCTGCTCCAACAAGGCTACGCCTTCAAATCCTTACAATCCTTTCAAATAGCCCCACTGCCTGGTAACTAAACATTCAAAGATAGGAGCTTATAGGGGGTGATTCTTATTCAAACCACCATAGGTGGTTTGACCATGAAACTTGCCTGCTGTTGACATATTCACCTAGAGGAGAAATAGATGCAAGCAGTGAGTTAAAAATCACCTCCCATTATTGCAGCTCTTACTCTATAATGTTCTGATCTTCATGCAGAGTCTCAAACATGTGGAACAATTGATGGGAACATGCTCCACATGACAGTTAATATTCACCAAGAAGTGACCCTTCACGTAGCAAGTATAATGCTAGGTACTTTTTTATGTGTTATATTGGTAAATCCACATGGCTAGGCCATGCATCACACTGAGAGCAAAAACATACTAGCATTGAAGAAGTTTTTTTGTCTTTGTTTTTGGTTTTTTGGAAAAGCTTGTTATTGAGTCTAGATTAAATTCTTTTAGGTTTATAAAATATGCCCAATAATTAAGAGTACTCTGAAAGAAATGGGGTGTTTGTAGACTTCCTGAAAGTACATGTAAAATTTTAGATAATTACAACCATTGCTGTAGAGAAATGACCTGGTTAGTAGGCTCTTTTTTTTTTCATTGAGAGAAAGTTTCACTATATTACCTAGGCTGGCCTAGAATTAGTGATCCTCTTGCCTCAGTTTCCTGAGCATTGGTATTAATGAAGTACACCACATCTTCCTGTGGATTTTTAGTGTTTTAGTAAAACCATTAAATGTTTATCTTATAAATGTTTATTTTATAAAACCTTGAGAACTACTGGTTCCTTGAAGATGACATGAACTAATGATTGCTTGCATAAGCTTTCATTGTAGGAAAGTATTTTCATACTATCTTAATTACAGGAAAGCTATCCCAGGACTAATTATTTGATAGTGCTGCAGGCCTTACACCCACATTCCATTATGGGATTCCCCCCAGGGTCTTATTCTGCCTTTATCATGCGCAGTATATGCTTTGAACAGATGTGGTAAATACTTAGACTTCAGAAGTGTTTTCCTGGAGAAAGCCACCGATATTGTCAAGAAGTGTTTCCCGGGAGAAAGCCACAGATATTGTCAAGTCTCTTTTGCTGGAAGTGATCATTCCCTCCATCGTTCCATAGAAAATATTTTCTCACTTCACTCCCTTGCAAAGCACTCTAAATAACCACTTTACAATTCAGCAATCTAACATAAGTTTAGAAATGTATAGTGATGTATAGTTGCAGAATAAACCACAAAGTCATTGGCACCCAAGAAATGAATTTTAGCAGTTGGCAGTAAGCTGGCATTTAATTATCAGTCATCCAAGAGTGTTATAAATATGTGTTTTCCACTGTGAACAAAAAAAGAACTTCGGGTTCTCCCCCCTCTGGTGTCACTTTTACTCGAAATTCTAAATTTCTTGCTTCTATATCCAGGACTCTAGATCAGAAAATAACTCTTAAGTTATTAAGTGTGTTAGAGAAGCACTCATATCACTACATTTGCTTACAAGCACAATTACTGCCCAGGTGGTCAGTTCAGATCTCACAACTCTTATTAACAATAAACAAGTATTTTCACTAGTTATAAAAATAACTCAGAAGCTGGAAAAATGGTTCACTGAATTGACACTTTCTGCCAAGCCTATGGATATAAATAGACATTCACAGAGTAAATTAATGAATTAATTAAGCTAAAAAAATTTAATTTAAACACTAGAGGATTTTTAAGCCTTGATGTTAACTTTGGCTAGATTTAGTATGGTTCTTTAAAAAAAAAAAATCTAAGTTTTGAGCCTGGAACTAATTTATGGCATAAGAGATTGCAATAGCCTAAGTTTTTTTTTTAATTTGTGTGATGTTTGCTAATCTAATTGTGCCATAATTTGCTTTCTCTCGTGGTTTAAAATGCACTTGTGATATTAATTTACAAATATATCATACTACCCCAATAGTTCAAAATTTAAAAAGGTTTTATCCCAGACCTAAAGTAACATCTTGCAACTGATATCTTTTGCAAATGTTTATACAAGGTATCAGAAATAAAGTTTTCAAATTAGGCACATGATGCTTCAAAACATTTCACTTTATTATTATGCTTAATAGGTTTAGTGGTTTGGAATTCAATAGGCCTGGACTGACTAACATAAAGCCATGCAGTAGGTATTTATTGCCTGAATTTTCTTTCAAAGTGGCTGTAGGCAATGATAAATTCATGGTTGTCTGAGTTCAGGTGTGGTTGTCTAATGTATCTAGTGAAAACAAAAAGCAAATATCACACCTTTGCAAATCAGTAACATATATAGCTCCCTATATAATTTCTACCATCAAAAACATTGGAACTGTAGGTGAGGAGCATCAGGATTATCACATTGCTTATATCTCATACCTACAAAATGAGAATTCTCAGATTTAAAAATACATATTAGTCAGATCTTCTGAAACTTTGCTCTCTTTTAACATCCAAATGGCTGCGCTTTTTCCTTTGTCTCTTTTTGTATTGGGGGGGGGTTGTGTGTTTGCGACAGAGTTCTCTGTACCTTTGGAGCCTGTTCTATAAACCAGGCTAGCCTGGAATTCACAGAGATCCACTGGTCTCTGTCTCTGGAATACTGGGATAAAAGGTGTGCACCACCACCAGGCTCTGGCTGCACTTTTTCTCAGACTCTAAACTTCTAGAGATTGGGGCATCATGTTGCTTTGTTTTCAGGACAAGAAAGCAGTGTTTACCAAACACAACTCTGTGTGTAGCCACACCAACTTTATGGTGGAACCCCCAAGACATATCTTGCTAGAATCCAGCTTAGTGCCCAGCTTAGCTGTCTTCCTTTATGTCTGAAATATACTCCTCACAAGTCCAAACCTGTAACACCTTTTAAGATCCTGACTACATCTTTATTTTATATTATTTAAGGAGACCAACCATTTAGGATGATTCTAGAGTTGCACCATTTGTGGATACTTTTCCTCTACATAGGAGAAGGCTCAGTTTATTTTTAAAATTCATTTATTTATCATACATTGTACAGAAAAGGACACCAGATATCATTATAGATGGTTGTGAGCCACCATGTGGTTGCTGGAAATTGAACTCAGGACCTCTGGAAAAACAGTCAGTGTGCTTAACCTCTGAGCCATCTTTCCAGCTCCAGCTCAGTTTATTTTTATTGATAGCAGCTTTGCAATATACAAGACATAACTCGGGGCTTCACACACACTATACACATATACTAAATATATGTGTATGTATATTTGTTTATGGGATGGTGAGTATGCATGATATGGCAAGACAGCACCCTTAGGTGTTAGACCTCACCTTCTACTTTATGTGAAGTAAAGTTTCCTGCTTTTCTCTTTCCATGCTAGCTGGGATTGTGAGAGCTTCTTTGGGTCTCCACCTCCCATCTGCCCTTTAAAAGAGCTGGGATTAGAGATGCTCACGGCACATGTCCGACTTCTTATACAGGTTCTTCTGGATTTACATTTCCTTAGTAAGCATTCCTCTTCTTTATATTCTATTCACTTTATGTCTCTACTCACCCACATAGCAGACACTCTCAGACATGCATTCTTTTCTGACTCTTCAGGGGTCAGCCTAAAGCCTGAATTTCCCATTGATTCCCTGAATGTCTGTAACGATTAAACTTGAGCTTCAGACTTCAGAGGTTATTTTCCCACCTCTGTACTAGTCTAGCCTAGCAATTCGAGTGAGTGATTTCTCCCCAACACCATGATGAGCTTCTGGTCATCTAGAGATGATCTTCCCCTTGTGGGCTCATCCTAGCAACAGTACAGTTGAGAAGGGAAGACAGACAAGTGGAAAACTCCCTGATGTGTGATAAACACAGTCCTTCTCCAGCTATCGTGTGTCCTAGACCAAGTGGGCAATTCTGAGTATGTCAACACCATTCCTTTGATATTTTTTTTCCTATGTTCTGATTAGATTTTCTCTGGAGTTCAAAAGCCAGAAAAGGCCAGACTTCTTTGTGTTCTGTCCTGCTTCAAACCATTCAAGAAAAGAGAAAGAGGACAGTGAAAATACAAGTCAGAAGTTTCGGGCATTTGTCAACTTGAATTGGGAAAAAAAAAAAAAAACAAGAATGATGATTTGAGACCCTTCTCCTTCTCAGCAATGCTTATTCACTCTTCCCTACTTTTGAAGATATATTTTTTAATTATGTGTGTTGGGGGTTATGCACCTATGAATGCTTTTCTGCAGAGGTCAGAGATATAAAATCCCCCCAGAACTAGAGTTACAGGTGGTTAGTTATAAGCTGCCCAGCATGGGTACAGGAGTGTCATCTATCTCTCCAGCCCCAGTTTGATTTTTATTTAATTTCTTATTTAATCATTCTTCATAAGAAATTTTTAAACTCTGTTCAGGAGACCATGCTTAATAGGCTAAACTCACCCCCTCTACACAGTAATGTTTATTAAGCACTTTGATCTCCAAGGCTGAGGAACTAAGTGGTTCAGGAGAGCATTCAGGAGGCATGGCTAGGGCACAAAGCAAGAAAAAATAATAATTTTATTCCTACTTCAGCCTACATGGCATTTATCAAAAAAATGTCTGCCTTGACAGGGGTTCTTCCGTTGCAAACACAGTATGGAACACGGTCGGCAGTGGCATATCCATCGAGCCACACAAAGTTTAGCAACCGCAAAATTCAAGCTGTTACCTCATTCGTGGCATCCTAGACTGCACTGGTTCGGTTTTCCAAAATCCTTTTTTAAAAAAGACTTATTTACTTACTATGTATATGGTGTTCTGCCTACAGGTATCTCTGCAGGCCAAAAAAGGACACCAGATCTCATTACAGATGACTGTGAGCCACCATGTGGTTTCTGGGAATTGAACTGAGGACCTCTGAAAAAGCAGCCAGGGATCTTAACCTCTGAGCCATCTCTCCAGCTCCTATAAAGACTTTTATTTATTTATTTATTCATTCATTCATTCATTTGTTTATTAAGGATTAAACACAAATGGAAAATTCTTAACCAAATTAAAAAAAAGTGAAGACCTACTTCAATAAAACTAGAAATTGAAACACAAACATTATAACAGATATGAATGCAATTCCCAAAAATCATAAGGACATACATTATAAATCTGTTTCAATAAATTGAAGATTCTGAAAAAAACTGGTGAGTTTTTACATAGCAAAATTAAATCTAAATTCAATGAATGATTTTAACAAATACATACTTAGCAACCTTGAAATACTTAAAATACTAATAAAATTCCTATAAAGACTTTTCAATGTGAGTGACATTACATGTTTTGTACCAGGATGGCCTAGTACTCACTTTTAACCCAGACTGGACTGGAATGCATGGCAATCCTCCAGCGCTGGTCTCTCAAATGCTTGGATTAGAGGTATGAGCCACCATGCTTGGCTGCATTCTTAAAAGTACTGAAACCATGAGATCAAATGGATTTTGAAAGCTAGGGTTTACACACACTGTACTTAGAATTGAGGATGTGACTGCATGGTAAAGAATCTGAGCCAGAACAAATGAGTCAGGCCTATAATTCCAATAACTCAAGAAGCAGAGGCGGTTAGATCAAATGTTTGAGGCCTGTTTGGACAACTTAGTGAGATGTATCTCCAAATATAAAGTAAAAAGAGGGCTGGGGACACAGCTCAAGGGTAAAACACTTGCCTACCATGTACAAAACCCTAAATTTGGGGTGGAGAGATGGCTCAGTGGTTAAGAGCACTGACAGCTCTTTTGGAGAACCCAGAGAACCCAGGTTCAATTTCCAGCATCCACATGGCAGCTCACAACTGCCTGTAACTCAAGGATCTAACACCCTCACACAGATTTACGTGCAGGCAAAACACCAATGCACATAATAAATAAATAAATATTATTTTTAAAAAAACTAAATTTAATCCCCAGAATCAGAAGAGAGGCAGCAAGAGAGAAGGAAAGAGGAAGGGAGGGAAGAGAGGGACAGAAGGATGGAAGAGAAGGAAAGAAGAAAGCTTTTTCTATCTACAAAGTTTTTTTTTTTAAAACTTTATTTATTATTTATTTATTTGCCTTGGTGTTTGCCTGGAACTGGAACTACAGACAGTTGTTAGCTGCCATGTGGGTGCTGGGAATCAAACCTGGGTCCTCTGGAAGAGCAGACGGTGCTCTTAACCGCTGAGCCATCTCTCCAGCCCCCTCTACAAAGTTTTGAATCACTCTTTTAAACTTTGATATTCTTATAACACCTTTTGACACCACTCCATTTTTGCAGCCTATGATATTCCATTTATTCAACTAAGTTTCTTAAAAGCCATCCTAAAATGCTTTCTTATTTTCTTCACCATAACCCTATCTGACACTTGGGGAATGTGTTCCTGGTGCCCAGAACTGTACTAACTGAATTCTATAATCTCTCTCAATGCACAGGCAACCTTGAGCAGAGTGTATAAGGAACATGACTCCTGGGGTTACACACAGGGACAGGGTCGCCCTCCTATCTCCCTCTCTACCACATGATGCCCAGACCTTCCTTTAGAGGTGAACAGGTAAGGGAGTCATGAAGGTCCAGGAAAGATACCCAAGGTATCACTTCCCCAGGGAACACACAGCCAAGTGTGTACATGCAGCTTTTCAGACAGCATGCTGTCATTAGACAGGATTCTGACACTCTCAAAAGATCTCCATTTCATTCACCTCTCATAGCTTCACTTGCAAAATAAAATTTGCTGTGCTGGTTGTGGAGAGGAAGAGTAGATGGTAAAGCTAAACAGCAGATGTGAAACCTGAAGAAAAACAATTTAATGACCATCTGAATCTGTGACCTCACTCGTGTGTGTGTGTGTGTGTGTGTGTGTGTGTGTGTGTGTGTGTGTGCGCTTATGTATGATTGTGAACCTGTGGAGCATGTATGGAGGTCAGAGGACACCAGCATCTCTTTTGGTTTTCTGTTATATGTCAGGCTAATTGACCTTTGAGTTTCTGAGGATTCCCCTGTCCCCACTTATCACATCTCTTATAAGAACACTGGAAATACAGATTGCATTGGCTGTGCATTGGCATTTTTTTCACTTTCTTTTTATTTATTCTTTGTGCCTTTCGCATCATGCAGCTCCATCCCGTTTATTTACCCATCCCTTCATATCCACTTTCTGCCCTCGCACCCTTACCCCAAAAATAAAATAAAATTTAAGAGAAAAAAAAAATCAATCTCATCATGGAAATTGTAGCATGACACAGTGAGTCACAGAAAACCCTTTCATCCATGTATCTTTACTTGAAATTGTTCATTGCTATGAGTAACTGGTCTGTTTTGAGGCCTCTGGTTTCTGCTACACTATCAATGCTGAGTCCTCACTGAAACCCACCTTCTTTATCTTGCTGTTGTGGAGATCCAGCAGCTTTGGGTCTGCAGGACAGGTCCCTTCACATGCTCTAGCAGGTCTCAGATAGGATAGATGTTGGTTGGGGTGGACTAACACATACGCCTGGTTCTGGGCCTGAGTAGTAGCTGAGTTGGTCAGCTGGTCAGCCCTCTCCTGTCCTCATCACCAGGTGACTTCTCCTGCATTGCCCTAGATAGTTCACAGTTTGCAGCAATGAGCAAGGGGCTGGGCCAGTTCTCCTGCTTTCATGGTCTCAGGGTTGATTCTCCCACACCTACACCTTCAGGGCAAGCTCTATGGTTCTGTCCAGGGACCACTCTCCCCTGCAGCTGATGAAGAGCAGGGACAGCTCTCCAGTTCTTATGGCCTCTGAGCCAGCTCTCCCACCTGCTTCAGGCATTGATGGGGAAGAAGGGAACAAAGTAAGCCCATGCTGCCACATGACTGATGAGTAATGAGGACAGCGCTCCCGTGCTCACAACTTCAGAACTGGCTCACCCAGACCTCTGTTAATAGGATTGGCTCTATTGTGCTGCCCAGGAGAGGTGCAGGGCCTGCTCTCCCTAGTGTTGCAGCTGGTGGGGGACAGTGACAGCTCTCCCATCCTGAACTAGATTTTTATGTGTGTTCTGCTAATGAAAACACAGGTCTTCAAACTCACATGACTAACTGTTGCCAGCTGAGCCATCTTCCCAACCCAACAGCTTCTTCTTTTTTGTTTTACTTTCTTGGAATGATTTGGTTTGGTCTTGTCTTCAAGGTGCAGAGTCCCAGGCTGACCTCTAACTAGCAATCCTCTTGCCTCCCTGTGCTGAGATATAAGCATATGCCAGCATACTATCGTAATATTGTAGGCATGTTTTTTGTTTTCATTCTCCTCCTCTGATCTCTCTTCCTTCTCAACTTGCAAGTCTGGCCAAGAGACCAAAACAGATCAGCAAATGGGTAGATGACAGATAGAAAGTATGTGTCTACATATATGTGTGTGTACATGTGCATATGCACATGTGTGTGTGTGCATGTGTGTGTGTGTGTGTGTGTGTGTGTGTGTGTATTTTGTGGGGCCTCTTCTGCTTACATCTCACCTCTAGACATCCCCAAACCCAAGAAAGGAAAAAAAAATTAACATGTTTTTCTGAAAATACATTACTTTAAATTCATTTCTATCTAATTTTAAATGTATTACTTACATATAATAAAAATAGAAGTATATAAAATATATAATTTTAAAAATAAATATTTTAAAATGGATCTGAAAATCATGACATTAAACAAAATAAGACAAGCTTTTCTGCATGTTTTCTCTCCCTCAAAACCTAGATTTAACATTCTGAGTGTATTTAGATAGGTATGCTTGTAGATCACAAAGCTGAAAGGGGATTGTAGGGGTGGGAGAAGAAACCTTAAAGAAGGTAGGACTAGAGAGGGATAGAGTGCACATTGTGAGAGAGCAGTGAGGCCACATAAAGGAAGATGGGGGCTGGATGAGAGTATGGAAAGAGAATGAATAAGAACGTGGTATAATGACATGTGTCTGAAGATGCTGTGATCAACACGGTATAATGGCATACATGTTTGGAGATGCTGTGATCAACATGGTATAATGTGACATGCATATTTGGAGATGCTGTGATGAAACTTACTACACACTGTGCTAGCCTAAAAAATTAGCAAGATGATAAACTGAGAAAATTTAAGAGGCTCAAGAAACTGAAAAATAAAAATTTTTGTTTTGTTTTGCTTTTCACCCTCAGACACCTAGATAGAGCCAATTGTCAGAAACAAGCATCTTCTTGTAAATTCTTCAAGAATCTTTCAGTCTCAATATAGTTGTATTTGTCTCTATTTTATTAAATTCTATTTTTGAGACTAGGTCTCACCATGTAGCTCTGGCTGGCCTAGAACTGACAGAGGTCCATCTGACTCTGCCTCCTGAGTGCTGGGATAAGAGATATGCACACCTTACAGTCTCTTTATTTTACACATGTAAGAGTATCCAAGCCAACAAATTATGGCATTTACAGGCAAAAGAACAAACAAGACAGGGCTGGTGAAACCCTGGCATCCCACACCCAAGGCTCACCAGAGGGATGGGACATGCCAATCCTTCAGCAGAAATCTACCAATCAGGAACCAAATGCTAGGAAGTAGAAATGGCTTCTGATGCCATTATACAGTCAGAACTAGCTCAAGAAGTCAAGAGGTAGTTAAGCCAGGTGGAGGAATGGCCCCACCCCTTAGGCCAAGAAGGGAGTAGCCACCAAAGGCACTACTTATTCCCTTTCATGGACCACATCAGGGTCTCCATACATACCACAAGCCTCAGAAACATCAGAATGTCCCTTGTATTCAACATCAAGATTAACTAGAAAATGCTCTCATTGCCTGGAACACAATAATAGGCTTCTCTCCGCATGACTGAAACAACTCTTAGCAGAACTTAGTGACCACAACACCAAGAGCATGAGCTCCGTGAGGCCAGGGTGGTTCTGGTTTTTTCAGGTCAGCCTCTAAAGCCTTGGTCTGAGATGACTTCTGTGGACACAGTGTCACTGCACCAGGCCTGTCTGCGTTCAGAAGGACTTGGCACTAAGTTTAATTCTGTACCATCATTGTCTTCAAATTCCAAAAATGTTTTGAAGAAGAAACCTTGTGTTTCTGGTTTGTGCTGGTTACCATATATTAGGTAGCTAGCCTGGTCTGTCATAGAACTGATACTCAGTGTATTTATGCAAATGAGGGGATTAGCAAAAGATGTTTTAGAATGGATCAAGGGGCTGGTGTAATGGTTTAGTGGTTAAAGTGTATACAAGCATAAAGCCCTGAGTTCTGATCCCCAGCATCCATGTAAATGCTAAATACCATAGCATATGCCTGTAACCCTAATGCTCCCAGGAGTTCACTGGCCACCCAGTCTAGCCAAAATGGCAAGTTCCAGATTCAGTGAAAAACTGTCTCAAAAGAGAAGGTAGAAATTTAGACAGGAAGATACCTAGTATCAGTCTCTAACCCCTACACCAGCACACAGAAGCTTGCATGCAGGCATACATACACATGCGTACACGTGCAGATATAAAATGAAATAGGTCAAGAAATTACAATTTATAGGCAAAAATCCATCCCATCCCCCCCCCTTCCAGCTTATTGTTATATACGTTTATTGGCAGCCTTAATTCAAAAAAGAAAAGCTGAGTGATAGAGACTTTAGGGTCTGCAAAACCTAAAATATTACCAACCAGCCATTTGAAGACAGTGTGATACCCTAGAACACTTCCTTACAACACTGTCTCTCATCTATTTCCATCTAAAAAACCATAGGAAAAGCTGATAGCCTCATGAGACCTGGAGGTCTAGCCTTAGGTAGCTAACCACAAACAATCCTTGTCTTGGTACTTTATAAGTATATGTGGATTTTGTATCTTGAACCTAAATATGTATTCTTGGGTCCCTAGGACACTCAGGATAAATGGCTAACTGACTTGCCTATCAAAGTGGATGCTGGCTGCCAGAATCTTCCAGCACTGCAAGTTACAGGCCTGTTACAGAGTCCAGGCTCCTGGGGGGGGGGCTCTTCTCATTCCCCTCCCTCCCCTAAACCTTTCCAGCCTCTAAGCTTCACTCTCCTCCTCCATTTACCTCTCTCGGTCTGTGTTCTCTGGGCTCCTCTCCCTCTCTCATCTTTCCCCACCCCCACCCCCAGCCGCTCACCTCTCATGGCCTGGTTCAGTCTGCTGGCCATGTCTAGTGTACTTCTTTCTCTCCCTGATTTGGACCCTTGCAGATGCCACTGGTGGAATTCTCTCTCATATCTGTGATAAAAACCCTTCTCCTAGCCATATCTCGGGGTGGTTATATCCTCATTTTCATTCATGCACGTGTTTTTATATAAACACTTTCTACCAAATCTAAATAATGTGCCAAGGACGGCTCATGGTTATCCCGTGGCATTTGTCTTCTGTAATGGTGGTTCTCAATCTTGGGCAATGACTCTCTAGGGATTGAATGACCTTTTTATAGGTCAGATGTTTACACTGCCATTTGCAAAATGATGGTTATGAAGTAGCAATAAAAATAATTTTATGGTTGGGGGTCGCCACAACATGAAGAAGTATAATAAAAGGTCACAGCATGAGGAAGGTTGAGAAGCACTGTCTTTAATGATAAGCACACAAAGGAACCAGACACCTCTGTTGTCAAACCAATAGTTCCTCTTTTACACTCTCAGTTTAGAAATCTCCTAAAGCCTTTAAGAGTCTACTGAACTTGACACAAACCAGTCATTTTCACTGCAGAAACTGTGCATGAAAAATTCCAGCCAAGTCATTAACAGAGAGACCTCCTTAAGCCATTCTTCTGGCCTGAATGTACTTTAAGTCCATGCCTGACTACTCTGAGTGATGAATGAGTGACCGTCTTTTCCCCCTAGGCAGTTTTAAGCAACTATTTAAAGACAGCAATTTGGGGAGCCAGCTCTACCTGTCAGGAAGCTTCCAAACGGGGAATTTTAGTTTTTGCAGGCCAGCTTCCTAAGGCATTCCATTCCCAGCAGGAACCATCTGCAGCATTTCCCTTACACTGTTCGAATTCCTAACAGACCAGGCTACTAGAAGGTGTATATTAAGTACATCTCTCCAGACATTTAGGTAGATCGCTAGAATGATTCAAGGGCACTTCTGTCATCTATGAGGTCCATTGTTTTAAAGCACAGGATCTTAAAGCTTTGGTTTTAAAAGAGTTTTCTTGGTAATGGCTAGGAAGTCCATGAGAAAGAAGCATCAGGGGGAATAAAATATACAGAAAGGAAAATTCTGCAAGAGAGACAAGGACCAGAGCAAGGTGGAATGCAACCAGAGAGCTCTGATCTCTGACAGATGTTCTGGTTATGGTGACAAGAAGATAATGTTGAAGAAGTGATTCATGGGGACCTCAAGAAGTATGAGTCTCTAGGGACTCTTAATGGATTTTGACTCTGTGTGTGTGTGTGTGTGTGTAAGAGAGTATGAGTGTGTAGAGAAAGGAGGTAGTTTCTGTTGCTATACCCTAGCTCATAATGGTATAATTCATAGAGCTCCCAAGAACAGGCACTGACCACCCAAGTTGGCAAATAAACACTGCATCAACTGTTTCTGGCCAGTTCTGCTAGTAAAACCTCATGCAAATCTGCAAGCAGACAGCAATATTCAACACACAAGGGAAAAGGAAATGATGGGAGCTAAGAAGTAGTCATCATCAGCAGCAGCAGGGGATACTAGCCTCAATGGTAGTGTGCAGACATATGAGAAGAGCTTGCTGTAAGTGAGCCCTTGAACAATGGGATCCCACCAGCGGTCATTCTCTCTGCCATTCCTAAGACCCCCATCCCATACAACTGCTGGCCAACAGCCCAGACCAAGCCTCATGGAGGAAAGTGCTCATTATTCTGATGGATTCCATTCCCCTTCGGCTGGAATTTAAAACTGCCAAACTATCTCCAGACTTACTTCAACTTATCTGAGTCTCAAACAGTACCATTGCTATACGAAGGAGAAGAAGGTGTGGCAGGATCTACACATCCGAGATTGCTTTTTCCACCTTCATGCTCTGCATCAACAGGGGCAAGGTTTTTTTTTTGTTTTTTTTATAATCAGATTTGGAAAAAGGGTCCAGTTTCACTGCATCAAATGAATACCAATCTGATAGCGAAATGGCTTCACAATTCACTCCGAAAGTTCTCTCTTATATTTAAAATCATAAACACAAGTTGGAGGTTGTGGCACACACCTGGAATCCCAGAACTCAGAAGGCAGAGGCAGAATTACTACAGTTTCAAACTACTCAAGATTAAATAGTGAGACCTTGTTTTTAAAAAGTTGAAAAGAAATTACAAACACACACACACACACACACACACACACACACACACAAATCCTGCTGAATTGGTAAATGCAAATCTATCTCACCCCATACTATATCAAACATTACAAGAACTGAGTTTACAGCAGAATTATTTTCATTTCCAAAGGGACCTCTTTTTGGGTTTGAGGGTGATTACTATGTTCTTTGGTGGCTTTCAGAGTTAGAGCAACTTTTTAGAAGAACTTCATAATCAACTCCACTTGCATTTCTTTTATATTAAACATGTCCCCAAAGCCTCTCACCTCTCTCTCTAGCTGTCCTATGCTATTATAAGAAAAACTAAGGCAGCAATAATCAAAAACTAGAGGGTATTCCTAAGCACAATAGGCTTAGCATTGTTTTTCCAAAGTAGAGATTTTTAATAGAAAGGCCAAATGAAGGTACAATTGATTCAAGCAGCTTGATCAAGATACAAGCAGTCCCTAACCAGCCCCTGCACATATGACATGAAAGCCCTGTGTGGAATGGACCACTTTCTAAAGGAGGCAGCAAGAGATAGGACCTAGGAACGAGGAAGGAGGCACTGGCGGCTGTCACTGGCTGGCTGGAGTTGGGGCTCCTGAGCAATAGAACAATCCCTTCTCTTCTCTTGCTCCTAACAGCAGAGCAGAAGAGGTAAAATGCTGCTGACATACAAGGGTGGGATTTCTTAAAGCACCACGTGTGTACTTGTTCATGGCGCTGGGGCATCTCCATGACAATGAGACCACCAAAGGCCTTTTTGTTTCCATAGGTTATATTCATTGATAATTATTACATTAGAAAAACAAAACGGGGTGGAAAAGAAGAGGAAAAAATAACTTCAGATATTTACTAATTCATTAAGGAGAAGTAGAAAGAAAATTAATGAGTGACATTACATTAGAGTTCAGCAAGTCCTTCTAAGATGGCCCAATAGAAGACAGTTGGACTCTCCTGCCACCCATTGCAATTGATTTGTCATTAATATTTCAGATCACTTGGACTTAAACTTCACTACAATCTTGAAATAATGTGAATCAAAAGGATACAACATTTTAGCAACTTTATGACAATGGGTTTGATCTTGCAGACTTCTAAGAAAGCCTTGCGAACCCCTCTGGGTATCCAGGCCACAAATGAGCCTTTGCCATGTCATTTAGGAACAGTTACTACCTCACCAATCAAATGAGCAAACCCAGACAGAGAGAGGTCACACAGTGGCAGGTAAAGGACAAGGTGTGATCATTTGGTTGGGAGGTTGCAAGGGTGGCCTGAGTCATGGAGAGGAGGGGCTGTTTTAGCAGAGGAGCTAGTTAGTGACAGTCTTTACCACTGGCAAGCCTGCCTAGGGTGGGAAATGGGGGGGTGTTGGAAGAGCATGGCAAGAGGATCTGGAGGGAAAGTTGAAAATATGTCCTAGACTTCTGAAGGTCATTTGACACTGGGCAGGAAAAACAAACTCCCTCCAGGCACTGCCTCTAACACGGGGTCCTTCCCTCAGATGCTGCTCCTGCCTACAGAAACAAGCAGCTTTGGGCTTCACGGAAACTCAGGGACCCCCATTCCACATCCATTAGGCAAATAAGCCTCCTGCCTGGGCTTACAGTCATCTTGTTCCTTGGGAAACTTGAGCAAGCCAAGAGAGCTGCTCCATTATTTACAGCAGCCTTTTTTGCATCACGCTGTGTTTACCAGGAACCCTCAACAAACAAAATGGTCAGGCTGAGAACCTCATTAACATTCTGTCCGGTGGCTAGACTACGGTCCTCTTCAGTCTCCTTTCTAAATCCACCCAGCGCTGTTCTCCGCAGTGAGTCCATAGGACGCCTGTAGGAGGTCACTTCTCTAAGATTTTATTGGGCAAGTGGGACAAGGCTGCTCTACCAGTAAC
>PVIH01002860.1:37061-176067 GCA_004025045.1 Sigmodon hispidus
CTCTCTCTCTCTCTCTCTCTCTCTCTCTCTCTCTCTCTCTCTCTCTCTCTCACACACACACACACACACACACACACACACACACACACACACCAATCCATTCTTGGCCATCATCCAAAGGGTACATGAAGCGTTGAACAGATAAAGTCGGTCTTCTTGTGAAAACTCGACCGAAACAAAAACCAAAACGCTAGCATACGAACAAGACTTGCTACATGGGACCCCACCCACCTATCCGGCCACAAACAGGGGTTTCCTTTCTCCCTTTGCTAATCCTTCCAACAGCAGCCCCCTTCTAGGATCTCGGAGAGCTCAAATGTCACCCCTCCTCAAAAAGGACCACCGATTCAAAAGTTGCCTCTCAGTCCGGTTGCTTAAAGATTCTCACTCCGGGAAGTTATCTTTATTTCACCATTCCATCAGTCTCCTTCCCTCCGCATCCTCAAGTGTGAGCACTTAGTCCCCTGCGACATCCCCAGTGCCTGGCTGGGACCAAGTGATCAGAGAAGATTGAAATGAACGAAAGAGACTGAAATGAACGAAGCTGCGGTACCCGGTGTTCGCAGGTTCGCAGGAAGGGGGAGAGCTGTCCAGAGCAGCCCGGCCACCCGGTGTGACTCGGAGGTACCCGGGGCCAGGCTCGGCGCGCACCCCCCAGCTGCCTGTCTGGCCCTGGAGCCTCAGGTGTCACCCGGAGCGCGCACCACCCCAGCCAACTCCACCAAGATGCTCAACCGTACTCACCATGGTGGCCGCAGCCTCCCAGATCCCAGCAGCAGCGATCGCCAGGGATGCAGCAGGCACCGGAGAGTGTAGCAGCCCGGCCGGCTGACAGGTGAGGCGCCAGCCTCAGACCATGGCTACTTCCCACAATGCCCTTGAACTGAAAGTTTGCAGACTCCTCCTGCGCCGGGCTGCTCCTCCCCTCCGCTCCTCCCACACACCTTCCAACCTGCTTACTCCGCCTGCATTACTCCTTCTCTGCCTCTTCACAGGTCTCTCGCTCCAGCTCCTCCTTCTTTCCTTTCTCACTCCCTCTCACTCACCTTTTCCTCCCCTTAGCTCCCCGCCACCCGCAGGAACCCCGCCGCTCGCCCCGCCCTTCATCACCTCCGGCCCCGCCCTGGGCGGTACTTGCACCTGCGCGCGCACCTTCAGCGCCAGCTGCACCTGCAGCCGGGTCCTGGGGTCTTGGTCTCAATTGGACGAACGTTCGTTGCACCGCCAGATGTGTTCCCCTTTATATCTGAAAAAAGTGTGGAAATCTCTCCACCTCAGAAAGAGAGTTCACACAGTTCGCAGAGCTTGAAACAGATGGAAATTTTTTTCACACACACACACTTGAGTTTTGTTTTGCTTTTACCGAAGTTCCAAACCAAAAACATACATAGCTCTCTCCGCTTAAAGTTCTCTTAAGACGTTATGGTATTGAAACTCTTATTTTTCTCCAGTTGTTTTCCTGCCCTTAATTTTTAAGCCTGAATTATTTGTTTTGCTTAAGTTAAAATATAATTATAACCTTTCCTTCCATGTATATTACCCCTCCTTGCTTTCTTTCGAAATAATGACCTCTTTTTCTTTAGTGGCTATTGTTTATGCATACCTAAATAAATAAATAAATGGAACCTGCTTGGTCTGCTTAGTGTTACTCTTGTGTATGTGGTTTCAGGGCTGATCACTTGGTATTGGATAACTAATTAGGGGAATTTTTAATTGCTGGCATTAAGAATCTCTAGGTCTCAGAGTTCTAAGCAGAGAGGTTTTTTTTAGTACAGATTAATTTGGTGAGAATAGCCAGCCCTCACCATAAACCCAATGGGAGACAATGACCCTTAAAAGGCTGGCCTTTGTCTGGATGGCTTTTAGACCCACAAGTCAACAGAAGTCCTTCCCAGGATCCTATTTTGAACCATCTGCAGGATACCCCATTAGGGACAGGAAAGCAAAGGGAACTCCTGCTGGGCTTCTGAATTCCTGCCACAGGGCAGGTTTATTGTATTTCCCCCATGCCAGGCCCCATGGCGGAATCCTGGCGATGGCTGAGGATACATAGTTTGTCTTTCTCCTAGCGCTCACAGTCTCCTGTGGGACAATAGGTGACAAGTTGCAACAAAGCCCAGGGAGTGCTAAGAGCCCCTAGCTACAGTAAATTACCAGGAAATCAAGTAGGCTGCCCCCTAGGGAGGTGAAGGTCCAGACAGAGAAGGCAGAGCACTGAGGAAAAAGATGTGCTCCAGACAGACCCCCAAAGTCAGCCTCTGTGGCTGGAATACAATGTCAGGGAGATGTGAAGGGCAGGAAGGAACACGGTGACCAAGCTGAAGACCCTCATGAGACAGCAGCCTCCAGCCTCAGTTCCCACAGAGTCCTCTGTCTCCAGGATCCCAATTGCTATGTATTCTGACAATCTTTTTTTTTTTTTTTAAAGATCTATTTATTATGTATACAGTATACAGAAGAGGGTACCAGATCTCATCATAGATGGTTGTGAGCCACCATGTGGTTGCTGGGAATTGAACTCAGGACCTTCGGGAGCACAGTCAGTGCTCTTAACCTCTGAGCCATCTCTCCAGCCCCTAACAGTCTTTTTCAGGTTAATGTTGACACCTGCAAGGACATAGAAGAGGATCATCTGACAATAATTAAACACTGGGCTATGGGGAGTTTTGCCTGACAAAGGAACAGAATTTCAGAAAGTTTGCTTTCTTTTTTTCTTTTCTCTCTTTTCTTTCTTTCTTTTGAGATTGGACTTTTAATGTGATTGGATATTTTTATATATATACATGTATATATATGTATATATATAATTTACCCTCACTGCTCCCTCTGTTGGTTTTGGCTTCACTTAGTTGTATTCACACTTCATACCTATTTCTATCGTGGCTCACTCCAGTGCAGGGCACAGTTTGGTACCACTCACCTAGCTGTGCCAATTGTAAAGCATCTCAAGCTTTCTATTTTGGAAGGTTATTCTATTTGGAAAGAGGTGGGATTGCTACAGAGCTTTAAACCTAAAGAAAGCTCAGTGAGTTAAGACTTAAGTCAAATACTGAAATGGGAGAAAGTTCCCTAAGTGTGTGGCCCATGTTGGAAAGGGTGGGATTATAAAATAAGTTAAAAGTGAGTAGCAGGGCTGGAGAGATGGCTCAGCGGTGAAGAGCTGACTGTTCTTCCAGAGGACCTGAGTTCAATTCACATGGCAGCTAACAATGGTCTGTAATTCCAAGATCTGAGATCCTTAACACAATTATTCATGCAGGCAAAACACCAATTCACATAAATATATATATATATATATCTTTTTTAAAAAGTGAGTAGCAATCTTTGCCTTCCTTCTGACCCTGCTGAGATGGGGCAGTGGACACTGTCTTGGGCTTCTGCTATCTAAAGGCCCTTCCTTTACATTCTCACAGCTTGCCCAGTTACCCTAAGAGGAAGGCCTGCAGTGAACTGAACATTTCATGTAGGTTATCTCATCAGCCATCAGAATGAGAAATGTGTCCACTGTACCATACAGATGAAATGTCCGAGGCTCTAGAGGGCAAGGTCAAAGCCGGTTTAGCTAGTAAGAGACAAATGAACAGGGATAGAGGCATCCAAATCCAGGCTGACTTCTGAGCGGCACCCAGTACACAGCAATGGGGGAGGGGGACTGCGCTCTTGAGTAACAGAATGTCCTGCGCAGTAACTTAATTTCAGTTTGGCTTTCTTACACAGCCTTTTCTTCCCTCCCTCTCTTTCTATTAGAACTGGGGATTGAACCCAGAACCTCACACGTGCTAGCAAGAGCTCATACACTGAGCTAAATCTTCAATTTTCGTTCAACTTTTTTGTTCTGAGAAATGGTCTCATGAGGCGGGGAAAAGGCCTAAAAAAGGAAGGACATGATTGCTCCTGGGTGTAGTAGAAGGAAAGGGTTTCTGTGGATAGAACGAAGAGCATAGCCAAAGCAGAAACATCTGGGTGAGTCCAGAATGAATACGACCTTGAGTTGGGCCAGGTGAGAGGATGCGGGAAGGAAGAGAGGAAAAGAGCCTCTGAGCAAGAGAGGTGGCCTGGGCCAAGAGACTGACATATCCAAAATGCCTGTGATTGGCTGGATTATATAGGGAAGGGGAGATCAGCCCCTGGGCTGGAAAAACTTAGGGTAGAAGGAAGAGTGTGTGTCATCCAAAAGACTCTGTCACAGATATTGATTGGGGGATGCTGGGAGAACCTTGCAGCCAGGTCTGCTGTGATAGCCATTTGTCCGGGGTTTGAGACCTAACAACTAAGTGTCCTAGTTACTTTATGCCAGTTTGACACAAGGTAAGGATTTAGAAGGGGGTGAGTAGACACTTCCATCAGGGTGAACTGTAGACAAGTTGTGGAGTGTTTTCTGGATTGATGATTGGTGAGTAATGGCCCAGCCCACTGTACATGGTCTCTGCTCACATGGTCCTGGGATGAAAGCCAAATGAGCTAGCCAGAAAGTACAAGCTGGGAAGAAACACTCTTCCATGGCCTCTTTTTTAGTTTCTGCCTCCATGTTTTGTTGTGGAATATAGTTTAAGATGTGTTACATTGGTTTATACTGTGGAATATTTGCTTAATAATGCAAAGATGTGTTGCATTCTTTTATGCTGCCTTTAACCCTGTAAAGCTGTGTTACTCCGCCTGCCTAAAACACTTGGCTGTTCTAATAAACAGCTGAAAGGCCAATAGAAGTGGTATGTGGGGAGGTGGGGGTGAGGGGATGTAGGTTATAAAGATCTTGAATAGATGGGGAAAGGGATGCCTATAAAGTAGAGCAGCTTGGAGTTCAGGGTAGAGGAGAGGGTGAGAAAGGCCAGGGGGCTAGTATGGACTTGGAAATGCATAACAGGTATGTGTAAATAGGGACCTAAATTGGCTAGAGACTAGCATGGGTTTTGATATGTAACCACAAGCATAGAAGGGAAGTGCCCTTTCTGGATGACAGAAATCCATCTCGAAGGTTCCTAAGGAATGTTACCTGTGAGCTCTTTTCTCTCCAACAGCAGTCCTTCTATAGCCCAGCTTAAGCTAAGCCAAGGCTGGCATTTGGAAGTTCCCTTTGGACTTGACACTATGATGCAAATGTGTCCTCTCCCAAATTAATGTTGAAACCTAACTCCCCTGGTAGCAACAGTAAGAGACAGGGTCTTTAGCCAGGCAATGTGCTGCACATCTATAATCCCGTACTTAAGAGACTGAAGCAAGGGAATAGCCATAACTTTAAGGTCAGCCTGGGCTACATGTTGAGTATCAGGCTGGCTAGGGCTACAGAGTAAGATCCTGTATTAACAAAACAAAGCAAACAAAGAAGTAGGATCTTGAGGGTTATAACTGAATCACAAGGGCTCCATCCTTATAAAAGAGCTGTTGAGAATTAATTAGGTCCCCTTTGACTCTCTGTCCCATCTGACATATAAGGACAGACACATCAGTCCCCTCCACCGTAAGAACCATTCAAGGCTTTATTTTAGAAAAAAGAGAAACCCTCATCAGACACCCAATCTATTGACATCTTGATCCTGTGCTTCTGGACCTGTGAGAAATAAACTCCCATTTTATTTTTTATTTTTTATTTTTTATTTTTGTATTATATAGTCTTGGAGCATTTGTTGTAGTAAGAGAAGGGGACTGAAACACACGTGTGTACTGTCTTGCATTTCACTGTTTTATTTTTTGGTGTGATAGTAATTGAACAAACATTTCTTGGAAATCTACACTAAGAGATGTGCTGAGTGCAGGATACAAAAAAAGTGGAAAACTGAGATTTGAACCCTCTCAAAGTAAGTGTTCAGAGACAACAAGATGTCTCAGTTGGTAAGGAAGCTTCCTGCCAACAGTGATGGCCCAAGTTTGATCCCCAGAACCCAAGAGATGGCTGGAGAGAATGAATCTGAAAGTTGTCTTCTGACCATCACAACCTTCCCATAAAAAGTGCATGCCCCACTACTGAGATAAATAAATAAATATTAAAATTTGGAGATGAATGTACAGCATGATGCAGAAGATACACATTCAGCAAATTATGTCTTACACTCTGTAAAAAGCAGGTGCTACGCAGATACATAATAATAATAATAAAAATTCCTTCCAGATACTTGCTACTTGTCTTTCTCACTAGTCCCTCATTCTCCTGCAATTCCTAGTTTGGGTTAGGAAACCAAACACACACATAAGTGTTTTGAGTGACAAGTAACCCAATTTATGTCAATCAAAAGTTTGATTTCCTACAGTAATAATTATTAGTCCTCAAATAGGCATATGCCTATACTTAAGGAGCCCAAACTAACAAAATGAAACTCTGGGATTGGGGTGAGGGGCTTCTCTGGGAAAACAATAACCATTTCTTCCTGCTATGATGAATAGGAAAAGGTAAGCTAGTGTTGCTATAGCTGCTACAACAGAGAAAGGATCCCCTTTTCAAAGAAGTCATCATCAAGAATATTAGACCATGTAGAATGACACAGGAATATCAACAGGTGTGTAAACACCAGTGCAATAGCACAAGGAATGTGAAAAACAAAATGAGTCCTCCAAAAATTACGAATACTAAAAAATAGCATCTAGAGAGTGGGCTAGATAAAATCCCTGATAAAGAATGAATAAGAATGATTATAAGTATGTTCCAAGAAATAAAAAAAGAAAATGAGCTCCTGACTGAGGACACAAACAGCTGGCTGAAATAAGAAAGATCATTAAAGATATGAAAGAAAAATTCAACAGAAATAGAAATACAGAATCAAATTCAATCTGAAAACTGGAGAGTGTACATGACAATGGGGGATGTTAGGGAGTGCCTGGGGAGAATGGGGAAATTGGGGTGTAGATGACTTAGATATTGTACACATATATGTCATTGACAAAGAGTAAATAAAAGATATTTTATAAAAAAGAATACTGGGTTAACTGGTAGAGACATCATCAAGCTCCGTTGATATTTCCTGAGGCTCAAGCCCTGAATTTTTTGGTTACTTGAACCAGTTTGGTATCTTGCTTTTTACCAATTTGATTCTGGACAATGTATCATCTATAACCCAGAATAGGAAATAAAATAGAAAGAGGCCACCAAAAGCTCACATAATAGAAAACCTGCAAGAATAAGTTTTAGATGTGCCACTAAATTGTTATTTAGTAATCATTCTGTTTGATGTAGCTTGGCAAAGAGAACATAGGTAAGAGAAGGGACTGGTGGATAAGAAAAGGATCCTGACTAAGAGTTCTAAATGACTTCCACTAAAAAATGCTATGGTGGCTTTGGAAAAGGGATTATAATGTGGTGTATATTGTATATTTAATTAAAAAAATAGTCCGAAATATTAGAGGGCAGAACCACCCACAGAACCAACCCATTAATGTCAGAGAATGGTGACCCATGCCTTTAATCACATTACTTGGGAAGCAGAGATCCTCTGGATCTTTGTGCATTCAAGGCTGAACAGAGCCAGGTGGTGGTGGCTCACCTTTATTCCTAAACACTAGGGAAGTTGACACAGGAACTGAGATAACTTGGGTGGGGTGGAGGGATCTAAGGAAGGAGAAAACTGAAGTTCTTCACTTCGGCCTGCTGGCTCAGTCAGCTGAAGGACTGGAGAATTCCTGGAGAAAGGCCTGAGGAGTTAGTTGGCTGGATGAGAAGTGGCTGTGGTTTCTTTCTCTATCTCTCTGATATTTCAGCTTTCCCCAATATTTGGCTCTGAATTTTTTTATTAAAATGCCAAATAGAATTCATGCACCATTATAATGGGTCTTTTCATTTACTATTACATTGTGAGAATTTCCTGTGGTCAATTTCTAGTTTAAAAAAAATATTGAAAGGATATAAAATAGTCTATTTGGGACTTTTTGTATCTGTTTTATTACTCAGCACAGAGATTATTCCCAGCTTTATAAATGCTATATACAAGTACTATAAACTAAAAGTAATTCCTGGAGTCTATGTGCTCAAAACTAAGAAAGTTGTTCCCCATGTTCAGAGAACTCACTCTAAGCTCCTGCCCACAAAACTCTGTGGCCTGAGGCTCTCTGGCTGCCTCACTCTTTCTCCCAGTGAGATTCTCCCTCCTCTGAAGGGCTGCTTCAGCATCTCCTCATCTTTCTCCACATCTTTGGAGAAGACAAAAGCAGTTAAAAGAGCCCTTCGTCACCCCTAAAGCACCAAGCACCCCAAGTCAGTCCTGCCAAGTCTTTTCCAGGCTGTCCCTGTCACAGTAGTAAACAACCATCTGCATGAGCTCCCCACACACACACTGAGTGCAGAGTTGCTGCCTCCCTCACTAGGCAAAGATCTAAGTAGGCAGTTTCCACTTTCATCATCATTTCCCCTGTTTGGGGATTGTTCAAACACACAGAAGACCTCTTATCTTCTGAAAACAAGTCCTGAGCCTCATCTTAACTTCTAACGGAAACCTTTCATTTTCTGCTCCCCTCTATTACTTTTTACCTTTACCTCCTTACATTCTGTTCAACCCTCTCCCATGAGGTCTTCCATTCTGTGCCCAGCACAAGCTCTTCATTTCATTCCCTCT
This sequence comes from Sigmodon hispidus, assembly GCA_004025045.1. Classification (NCBI taxonomy): domain Eukaryota; kingdom Metazoa; phylum Chordata; class Mammalia; order Rodentia; family Cricetidae; genus Sigmodon; species Sigmodon hispidus. The sequence goes on from PVIH01002860.1 coordinate 45,599, forward strand.
GAACTGCTCCCTGCTCCCACTAAGAAGCACCATTCTCCAGCAGGCTTTTTCTGCTTCCTTGCTCTGCTCCTTCTGCCTTTGCTAAAGGCCTTCTTACCATGCAAACCTCTAAGTCATATCATGCTCTAGCTGGGTCTCCGGCCTACTCCTGCCTTCCCCTTCCTGACATGTGAAGGAAGGTGGGGTGTTGGGAACAGGCAAAAAACACCTTATCCTAAATACTGCCATTCTGACTTCAGACTCCATATTACCTGTAGGGTAAAATAAAGTTCAGGTTCCCAAGCCCTAGGGGAGCTGGGAACGTTCCTATAGCTGACCCACCCCCACCCCACACCATACAAATAGTCACTGTGCATCTTTAGTTCTCTAGAAACATTATGAATGTTCCTAACAATAGAAAGCACAAATGAATCTGATTGGTTGGGCTGAAAAACTTGCATGGTCTGTTGATTGACAATAATGGAATACTTAGGGAAAGCCCCTAATCTTTGAATTCTGATTGATGTAATTATAACTATAACTCGGCAATAAATGTTTGTGATTTCTGTGCTTAACTGTTTCAACGGGCATTTGGAGTTGCAGTTCAGCTCCTGTGTCTGTACTAAGGCGCAGATCAGCTTCCTCTCTCATTCCTTTGTGGTGTCCTGCATTAAATCTTGCTGTGTGGTAACCTCCTATATCTGCTCGGGTTGTTGACTCTGAGCCTCAGACCACAACAGAATAGAGGGTGTTCCACAACTGTTAGTGTAAGTTTGGGTCTTTAAAGGACTTGGAGGCCAGTCAAGATATTAGACAAGCAGGATGTACCAAAGGATGTTGAGCCAAGATAAGGATGGTGAGAGTGAGGGAGTAGGTTAGGGGTTAGTATGGTTGAAACAACACTGTTCTTGAAGGTTATTTTGAGAAGTTATTTGGCCATGGGGCATAGGAACATAATGGTAGGGGAAACTGAACTACTGTATGTATATCTGGTGAACATTTATCTTTAAGATTTAAGATGAATCTTTCAGATTTGAGAAGCACCAAGGAATCAATTGGGAACAGAGATTCATCATATTTGTGTAATGTAATGCATACGTTTATGCATATGACACACACACATTTGTACAGTTTCCTACAGAGCTTGGGCTATGCTTGTATTTTTTTTTTTTTAATTTATTTATTTATTTATTTATTTATTTGCCTTGGTGTTTTGCCTGGAACTGGAACTACAGACAGTTGTTAGCTGCCATGTGGGTGCTGGGAATCGAACCCGGGTCCTCTGGAAGAGCAGACGATGCTCTTAACCATTGAGCCATCTCTCCAGCCCCGGGCTATGCTTGTATTATCCCTAGAAATTAGTCAACAATAAAGGTAGTACACAAATTCTTGAGTTGTTTTCACTCATACATGAGTATACGAGCGGATTTACAACATGCTTTCCCTGCAATCTGGGTTTACAGGAAAAGGGGTGCAAATCCTATGTATAGCTAGAGCTATAGGGGAGACCAGATAGGTCCTTAAAGAAGACGGCAGAGTCAGTAAAGATAGATGCCACAGGATGATCATCACCCAGCAGTTCTCCATGCTAGATCCTTTTCAGGGAAAAGCCAAGACCAGAACACTCATAAATTAGCTTTGTCCATGGTCAGTAGGCAGTACCAACTCTCTTAAGACTTTGGCTTCATGCATTCCAACTGAGAGTGGCCTGATTTCCTGTATTTTTTAAGTGCAAGCACTGCAGACCAATAAGAATGTGACATTTAGTATAAAGAATAGCATAATAATCCTATGACTACCCTTATCTTTGCATAAGAGGCTTAGCAGTATCTTAATCTAGTGGACCCCTATCTACTGGTGGTATTTTATCATACTATAAATGTCTGTCTTTAGAAAAAAAAAAAAAAAGACTGCACAGCCAGAGGCAGATAGATAAGTATCTCTGTCTTCTGGCTATTCTTGAAGTTTAATGAAGTCTTAGCAACAATCTTTGGAATTTGCAAATAGACTCACCTGGAGTCATCAAACAGGACTTGTTGGGAAATAAACAGGTCTTTGCTTTAGGACAGAGGCCATTGTGGGAGTCTAGTTAAAGGCTAACTAAACTGAAGATAAATGAGCCTCCCAAGGAGCAGCTACTGACTTCCTCATCTCTTCAGTTTTATTAGCTACCTAGTACCTCAAAAATGCATGCTGATGGCTATCACCGCTGCCTTGAAAGGGACATGCTAAGATGTGCATGTTCATCTTAGGAATTAGCTGGTAACTAAAGCCACAGAAAATGCACCATGCCAGGGTCACGAGTGCTGAGATGTGGTGCCTCCAAAGCCAAGGGCGAATATTTGTGAGAGAATCAACTGACTTGCTCCTGCAGTCAATGCTGGTGGACTTGCCCTTCTTGGTCCTCTCCTCAGGATCCCCCTCTGCTCCGACTTCTGCCATTACTACCTCCTTCCTCACAGCCATCCTACTGTGGAATTCTGAATATTCAAATGAGAGCCACCCTCAGGAACATCTTATAGCTACTGGGCAGTTGTAAAGACTATAGTTCAAAGTTGAGTCTCATAGCTACTGGGCAGTTGTAAAGACTACAGTTCAAAGTTGCAAGTGATATAAATGAGTCTTCTAAGACACAAAAGACGTTGTGGCCAGGACTAAGAGTATGTAGGGGAGACAGCCTCAGACATACATGAAGACCTTAAGTTTGACCTCAACCTTGTTGCCACATTGGTGTCTTACTGCTATAGAATGGGTTTGTTTGTTTGTTTGTTTGTTTGTTTGTTTGTTTTTGGGTGGAGGAGTTGTTTGTTTTGGCACAGGTCTTGTGGCCAATGCTGGCGGCAAATTCACAATCCCACTGCATCAGCTTTGGTTCAAGTAGCTGGGATTACAACTATGTGCTATCATACCTGGCTGGTAACACTGAAATTCAACAGCAAATGGAACTATCAATCTCGGTAACACTCTTTGTTTTGGAAGCTTTCAGACAGATCAATTCGCTTTGTAATCTTATGACTATGAAGGCTGAGCATGAAGTGCAAAGTCACTGGGTAAATTCATATGCTGGACAATGGACTGAATCTCAGGACAGTAGTCCAAAATCTAGAGCAGATTTGGAAGAACAGAGTCACTTAGCCTCAGATGACTTGGAACAGCGGAAAGGTTGAGAATAAATCCCTGTCCAAGATGATGCCGTATCACAGACATGTCCTGGCTCTGAGTTGGCCTCATAGGAGGGGAAGTAGCCAGAGGGCTGCAATGACCATTCAGTCTCTCAGACCAGCCAGGAGACTCTCCTCATATGTAAAATGGAGATAATAACTCCAGCATGTCTGTAGATGCTGGCAGTATTAGCTAGCCTGTACTCTCTCATTGCACCTGTTACTACCAGTAGTAGACTGCCGTTAGTGTGAAGCAGAGAAAGAAGCATCCTTGCTTAACCACATCCTCTGCCTCCTTCGTTTCTTCCCACACTACTCATTACAGGGCTGAGATTGGGCCAGATGTTCTATGTACATCACTATCTCTCTCATATTTGGAGGAACTGAGACTCAAAATGGTGAAATGCAATAATCCCAGCAGTCGGGAAGCTTAAGCAGGACAGTCAAAGAGCCAGACTATGCCATGTAATCTATTCAAGGACAGTCTGGGCTAGTGTGTCAGAGGCTTTCTCAAACAAACAAATGAACAACACCACCAACAAGTCTTCCAATAGCTTGGCTATGATAGTTAATATCTGTAATTCAATGCTTGGGAAGCTGAGGCAGGAGGATGGCAAATTTAAAAGAGCCTAGGTTACATAGTGTGACCCTATTTTAAAACAAAACACACACACACACACACACACACACACACACAGAGGAAAATGGAGACAAATAACTTTAACATAGATAAGGTTTATTTTCTTTTACTGCCTTGGAGGTTCTAGCCTATTATGCAGTTGCCCCATCCCTTGAAACCTCTGAGAAGCAGGCACATCACAGTGGACAATGTGGCACAGAGGATGAGCAAAATTCAAAGAGTCTAAGTCCCACAGTCCCTTCCAAAGGCACTTCTCCAGTGAACTAAGGCTTGACCGGTCCCCATCTCCTAAACGTTGTATCACCTTCGCATAGACCCACCCTGTGTACTATGCCTTTAATGCATTTGTCTTTGAGGGACATCCAGTCATAATGCAAACCTTTCATATTTGTGGGCGATTCTAGGCTGGGGGACTTTGTTTTTCTTGTGGATTGAATCCAAGAAAAAGTACACTAATTAAGCACTGTCCCTCGCAAGCAGACCTCCAATTCCTTGTGGGATGATTCTGAAGAGGTCCCCCAATCCTGCCCACTATATCCATACTTTTTTCTCCGTCTTGAGGAATGGAGTTGATAATTTATGTATCAGGAGACAAGAGTCTCCCTGACTACAAGATGGAGCTCAAACGCTCTGCTAAACCTAAGGAGACGCCATCAGACCCCGGGCCTCTCTCTTTCCCCAGAACCAGAGAGCCTGAAACTCTGCTCTCTAGAGGATCACTAAGGGAACACTCCACAGCTTTATTGCCCAGTGGAACACAGCCCAAAGGCTCCCGGTAAGGTGGCCCTGGCCTCAGACTACCGCAAAGCTCTGGTTTCAGTTTTGACTCGCTATGTGCTGGCACTGACCCAGCTTCCTCTTCTGTACCTGGAGGCGATAGTACTAGCTGACTCAGTGCCACCGTGAGATCTAACCACCATATACCAAGTGCTTACTAAGGGGCCGGTATCTAGTACCCTGTATAGAAATGAACAGCTCTGGCTGGGACCACAGTTTGCAAAGCTCAGCCTGGCACCAGCGCGTAGCTCTCCATTGAGCTGGGCTGTCTGCTCAGTGGGACCAGTAGCAAAAAACTTCAGGTTCTTAGTTTCCTTCTCAACCCCTCTCAACAAGCTCCAACGTGAGTTATTTTTCAGTTCAGTGATTTTTTTTTTCCAGTCAATCCCTGATTAAAAAAGAAAAGTCCTGTCTAGGATGAAAATACCAGATTCAAAGGAGAGGGTATATTTCACTCTTACATGTTAATGAGTATAAAAGAATTTGCATTAATTAATATGCTCCGTTTTAAATATGACGGCAAGCTTTGGATTACTTACAAATTAGTGAACAGTTAATTACTAGATTACTAGAGGTAGCTTTCCTGCTCACAGGAATCCACCTAGCATTGTTTATTTTCTTGCTGAATCTGCTCAAGTTCTCTCAAGTTCCTTCTCTGGTCTAGCCTGGTGCAAGACACACGTGTGCAGGTATGGAATGGGGCTGGCCGTTCTGCCATACATGTATTTGTAATCTAGTGTTGGAGTCAACGGGGAGGCAGTACATAACAGAAACAGGGTATCTGGAAAGCTGGTAAGGGCCAGGTGTTAGTCTCTGAAGCCACGCCCTCCCGAGTTCAGCCATCAAGCTCCTTTTAAGAAGAATTCCCGTCATTGACATGTCTCTCTAGACTTTGTTCTTTTTCTGGGGAGCACTCCTCATTCCTACCTCTCCCTCTCTCATCTCTCTCTCTCTCTGCATCCCTCCCTCCCTTTTTCTCCCTTCCCCTTCTCCGTTATCATAACCTTATCCCTCTATTAAATCCTTTTCAATAAAATCCTTTTACATAGAAACGGCTTCTAAGTGTCTCCTGTTGCCCGCCGCTGCCTCCCACCTTGTCCCCTGCATAGACACCTGCCGCCAGATAACTGGGTAACTCGTTATTGTACCGTGCCATATCACACATAATTCTAACACCAGGATTGACAGAGCTAGGGAAGAACAGAAAACATGCTTGGCTGGGGAATTAAGGATGATATTCTGAATAAGGGACATTTAACCTGAAATCTGAAGGGGCAACCAGGTGGGGTGTTGGGAGGAAGTACCTGAAGGCAGGTACAAGATCTTGGTCCCAGGGGAACCTGGCCTTATAGATTCTGATAAGAAGCTGGGATTTTGTAGAAAAATAAACTCCTTTTTCCTTTTTGAACAGCATTTGTAAACTGATTCCTTGGCACACTCTTTCCTACCATTTTTTCCTTGAAAAAAGCCTCCAGGCCTTGTCAATAGCCCACAACTCAATATGCAGCGTGTGGAATTCTTTTCTCTTAGGAGGGGAATATCTCATATTTTTCATTGTGCCATCAACATTGACCTACATGCCCTGCTTCAAACCCACACTTTCAGGCAAATGCCATATGGATATTAGCTTAGAGTTGGATGTCTGATCAAATGAAGCCCAGAACGGTGAAGAATCATGTTCTAATTTTGTCTTCAACTTTAAAAATGAACGTAGCAGTGGGGACATCTAGTGTTCATATTGAGTAATAGCTTCCAGTAAGAATCAAGTTTTCTTTTTTTTCTCCCCAACTTTCCTTCCATTCTCTCCCGCTACTCCCAAACCTACATTTGATCTAAACCAAGTAAAGCATTCTATGGGGAAAATATTCTTTATGTACCAGGACTTCTCAAAAACATCACCCCCGACTCTGTGGCTATATATGATTGGCACCTTTCCAAATACAAGGAGCAGGATTTAGTGATCTAGGAACTTATGATACAATTCACATGCTGTAAATTTCAAAATTTCAAGATCTCATCACTGCAATTTCTCCAAGCCCATAATCCTGTGCAGTCCTGGTTGTAAGGGTGAGTACTCAGTCCAATTATAGTGTGGGCTATTCTCAAACGAAAAGGCATGGGAAAAAAAAAAAAAATGACCAGTGGGGAATGAGAGAAGACAGATTCAAACACGAAGCCCTGAGAGGTGACACTCCACCCCTCAGGACTGGAAATACGGGCTGCACTCCATACTGCCTTACCTTGATTGGCTGCCGAGGAGCAATGCCCTGATCCTATTGGACAAGACTTCCATAGAGGTTCCGCATGACAGATGATGTTGAAAGCATCCCATAGGCAACAACTCTTTACTACCGCGTTCTCTGCAGGTAAGTGTTCTCCCAACCTGAGAGACACAGTATCAGAAGACACAATGCTGTGGGGAGTCAACCAGAAACCCGGAGTCTTTGTGCCCTCCATCTCTTTTTTCAAGCCCTACAGGGCTCAGTGGGTATACTCTGATTGAACCAAAAAGAAACTCACACCAAGACCCTACTGAGGAAAGGCTCCAGATTGCCCCCAGCGTCTTGCTGTGTTTTCTGGGCCATGGGAGTTATCAGTCACTGTCCCTCGACTGTCCTGGAGGGTTTCCCTCCCATTGAGCACTCTTCACTACCCTTGGGAGCAGCCTCATCCAAGACTCAGCCTTGTTCAGTCTGCATAAGTCTCCCTTTTAAGAAACTAAATAACAAGACTCTCAAGGGCTGGCTCTGAGAACTCATGCCTGGCATTGCCTGAAGTAGAGCCTATGTGAAAGCATCCTGTGTTTTGGTTTTTTTTTTTAAAAAAAAAAAAGATTTATTTATTTATTATGCATACAGTTTTACAGAAGAGGGCACCAGACCTCATCATAGATGGTTGTGAGCCACCATGTGGTTGCTGGGAATTGAACTCAGGTCCTCTGGAAGAACAGTCAGTGCTCTTAACCTCTGAGCCATCTCTCCAGCCCCACATCCTGTGTTCTTTTCAGGCAGTGATCAAGGAATTTGGGATGGGGGCAGGCCACACATCTCAGCCCTCCCCGACAGAGAGAGCTTGGCCTCCACGCTTCCCATCCCAGGCCATTTCTTTCATCTTCCCTTCTCCAAAGCAACTTCAAGTCTAAAGATATGTCTGTCACTTCCCAGGGAAAGACGGAGAAAAGGGAAATCAGGACACATTCCCTATAGCAGATTCAAAGTCAGCTACAGCTACTCTATATGTTTTCTTCATTATGTACCTGTTCTGCGGGTGATGAGGGTGGCCAGAGTCTACCACGCTTGTGTTAACTCATGAATGTTAACAGGGCCAGGGACACCAGAGATGGAATTGAAAGGCAGTTGAATCTTGGGCCAAAGCCAAGGCTCAAGATATTTCTACCCTATGCTAACTTGCAGGTACTTCTTAACACTTCTTCTCCAATAATTCTGCATCCTGAAATCCCTGGACGGAATAAGAGGATGTACTTTGGGAAAAGTAGAATTTGAGGAATGTTTTGTTATCTGTAAAATGAGATTAAAAAAAATAATTGCAATTGAAAGGATTAAATAAAATAGTCCAGGAAAATAATTCAGCATTGGAATTGAAGAGAATGACAAGCCATAATAGCAGTGCCTACCCCCATCCCCTTTAACTCTGGACTCAAGTGACCCAACACTGGGCCTCACATAAAAGAAGCAGTAATACCAAGCCATTCAAAAGATGCTGGTGTGGCAGCAGCATCAAGGGGAGAAATGCATACCTCTGCACCCATCCACAGGTTTGGCCTCAAATATGTAGTCTCAATTTATGTGCTGACAGCAATTATTTGTACAGCTTTGTACCCAGATGGGCCTGGACTTGAATGAACAAGATCTAAAATCATAGGCTGATGGCAAATGTGGTTTGAATAGAAAGATTAGTTCAGTTCTGGTTCAGTTCTTTAAAGAATGAACTGCCAAAATCAAATAGAGGAATTGCAAAAAGAAATCACAAATAAGAATATAGAGTATTGAAAATACTGTGTATCCAGCCAGATACATGTCCTAACTCTTCTCTGGCAAAGTGCAAGTATTAAAAAACAGCATACAAGAAGATGTATACTATGTGTTTCTTTATTCTTGGGATATAAATGGCAATTCTATGGAGGCATACAATTTCAATTTTATTTTTATATAAATATGATAAACTGGAAAGAACATTCTTCTTGAAGTTTTTTTTTTTTTTTAAAAAAAAAAAAAAACTTTATTTATTTATTTATTTGCCTTGGTGTTTGCCTGGAACTGGAACTACAGACAGTTGTTAGCTGCCATGTGGGTGCTGGGAATCAAACCTGGGTTAGGAAGAGGAGACGGTGCTCTTAACCGCTGAGCCATCTCTCCAGCCCCTTGAAGTTTTTTTAATGACTATATTTACAAGAAACTTAATAGAAGAAAAGTTATAAATTAAAAATAAAAGACTATTGCTTAAATTTGCATTTCTAAAGGAGTTTTAGAATACAGTATGGTTTGCATAGTTTCCAAATCACATTATTCTATGTGCATCTTTAATGCAATCTTTAGGGGTATGTGTATAAATTAATATGCATGTAAGCAAAGCAGTCGAAATATTAATTTTCCTTACATACCTTCTCCTGCATTTTTTCTAAAATTTCCAAAGGGGGTCTTATAAATAAAAAAATTCACTCTCCGAGTATGGAGATATGAACAATATGAAGAGAGTACAGTGACATACAAGTATGTGAATGTTATAATGAAACCTGTTGTCTTGTATGGAAAGTAATTTTTTAGAAAAGATTTATTTATTATGCAAAGAGTCTTCTGGCACATGTATGCCTGCATGCCAGAAGAGGGCACCAAATATTATTGATGGTTGTGAGCCACCATACGGTTGCTGGAATTGAACTCAGGACCTCTGGAAGAGCAGTCAATGCTCTTAACCCCTGAGCCATCTCTCCAGGCCCAAAAGTTAATTTTTGAAACAATTAGAATAAAAGTGTTTTTAAAAGACAACTGACCATAGATAAACATAGGGGCTGTTGTTTATCTGACTTCATAAATCAGAGGGTTAAAAGACTAATTAAATCTACAAACAGAACCCCTAGAGGGCTCATGAGTCTGAGCTGGAGGTCTCTCTGAAGACTAGGATAGAGGTGAGGCTACAGTAGTGGGACAGAGAGACCTATGTAGAGCCTGGAACATGTACTCTTTCTTAAACTCTCTCTTTTAATAGCTACTTTGTGTGTGTGTGTGTGTGTGTGTGTGTGTGTGTGTGTGTGTGTGTGTGTGCTCTGTCTATTCTTAGCTTGAAGGCACAATAATGTAGATACTCTAACTCTAATATCAGCTGATGCCGGTAGAGTTAGCTCCAGTGACAGATGGCAACAAACTGACCCTACCAACTCATTTTTATGTCTTGGGAGCCAGGAAACCAGGATTCTATAAATGTCTAGATCTGGAAATGTGAGGTGCCAATTTCTTATGCCCATCACTAACTCAGCCACAGACAGAGATTGTGAAGCTGCAGATCCACAGACCAGTACCACTGGTAGTGTCCCAGGAAGCAGCACAGCCAGATGTCCCAAAAAAATGCAGTGATGTTAGCCTCTTAAAGCTATTTTGAAATATGGGCAGATGGCCAGTGGTCTCCAGACCCTTCAGGTCATTTCTTAGGGTGAATGACAGGCAGAAAAATGCAGGGATCTTCTCCATCAGAGGGCTGATGGAGAGAGAAGCAAAGGCATCCCAAAGCTGCCCTCAGATTTTGCAGAAAGACAGCTGGGGCTTTCCATTTATGCAGCTAGGACAGGAAAATGAAAGTGCTTTGAACATCCAGAAAATAACAAGGAGTCCTTGGAAGCTGCCTATCTAAAAGCTCAAATGAAATGTTCCATAGAAAATTGTAACCGAGAGCTAAAGAAATCATCCAGAAAATAGGACCGATGATAAAGTGACAGAAAGCAGGAAATGAGAGGGAAACTGGAAGAGCCATCAAAGACAAAAGAACAAAAAGATCAGAGGAAATGAGTTGGAGATGACACAAATGGAAATAATTCAGGGAAATTTCCCAGAATTGAAAGACACAAACTGTCAGCTTGTGGGGATCCACTGCGTGCCTGCTGGGGAAAAGAAAATTCATCAGAAAATACTCCCATTGGCAGTTTCAGAATACTAGAGAAGATCCATATATATATATATATATATATATATATATAAAATCAGACAAAATTTTGCTAGTTGGGGTTTTTGTTTGGGTCTTTTCTGTTTTATCTTTGGTGGTGGTGGTATCTTGTTTGTTCTATCACCTTGATACAGACCTAGAAATACCGACAAAGATGGAATCTCAGTTGAGGACTTGCCTCCATCAAACAAGACTGTGTGGCATTTTCTTGATTTAATGATTGACATGGGAAGGCCCAGGTCATTGTGTAGGGTACGAACCCTAACTACTTATCATGGTGGACTACAATTGCAGGCTAAAATGAACCCTTTTCCCCAGGTTGCTTTTGGCTATGGCCTTCCTCACAGCAATAGAAAACTCTCTTTTCTGTCTTGGGACCCAGGAAACAGGGATTCTATAAATGTCTATATCTGAAAATGTGAGGTGCCAGTTTCTTATGCCCCTTAGAAACTAGGCTAAGAATATAACAAAGGAAAGGAAGCAGAAGGGATAAGTTCTTTATTTCAATATGAGAATCCAAAAAAAAAAAAAAAATACTTCAGCATATGAGAAAGAAATCCACTCTACAACATAAACTGTTACTAAGTATTAGAGAACATGGGCTGGAGAGATGGTTCAGAGCTTAAGAGCACTGGCTGTTCTTCCCCAGTCCTGAGTTCAGTTCCCAGCAACCATGTGTTGGCTCACAACCATCTCTAATGAGATCTGGTGCCCTCTTCTGCTGGGCAGGGATACAAGTGGACAGAACACTGTATACATAATAAATACATCTTTTAAAAAAGTGTTAGGGAACATTAAGGATAAGTTTTCTGATGTTCTAGGTGTGACAGATGCTATCCTCCACCCTCCAAAGCCATCACCTCCTCCCTTCTTCCCTTCATAGGATTCCAGGGCTCTTAAGTAGAAGATTCCTTGATTTCGGGAATATGAATAAAGTTGCTTTGTTTTGTTTTTTTGTCACCCATCAACAGGTTTGTTTATTCATTTTGAGATAGTATCTCACAGTATACTCCTGGCTGGTCTGGCACTCACTATATAGGTCAAGCTTGCCTCGAACTCACAGAGATGCACCTGGCCCTGCCTCCAAGTACTGTCATAAGCCACCACACCTAGCTTAGAATACTTTTTTGTTGTTGTTGGTTTGTTTTTTTGAGACAGGGCTTCTCTTGGTTGTCCTAGAACTCACTTTGTAGACCAAACTGTACTTCAACAGAAATCTCCCTGCCTCTGTCTCCTGAATGCACCACCACATCTGACTCAGGAATAAAGACATCTTAAAGGAACGTTTAAACAAACCCTCTCATTGGCTATCAGACTATTGGACAAGTATCCTAAGCTGGAATTTACCTAGGCATTTGTTAATTTTTCACAAGTTATATTTGAAACGTGACAGTTTTTTTTTAACCTTATTTTTTTTTAACTTTATTTATTTATTTGCCTTGATATTTTGCCTGGAACTGGAACGACAGACAGCCGTTAGCTGCCATGTGGGCACTGGGAATCGAACCCGGGTCCTCTGGAAGAGCAGACGGTGCTCTTAACCACTGAACCATCTCTCCAGCCCCGAAACGTGACAGTTTTGACTGGACAGGTGCAAGGCAGCGGGAGCTGGTCTCCCAAAGAAGCTTCACACAGTTCTGAAATCATGTCAGGGATTGGAGCCTGGACAATGACATGTCAATGATGGGCAGGGACCACACCTCAGTGAGGTCTGCACAATCATGCAAACTTCCAGCCTCACATCAGGATCCTGAGCATGGCTTGGGTGAGTGGGTGTCACTGGGTCTCTGTGTTCATTCCTTTTCCCAATATAGTCAGTTATAACTATTGCTCTCTGGCCTACTGAGGCTAGCCAAGCCTAGCTCATGTGAACAAAAGTTTCCAGGAAGAAGCTGTATCTCCAAGGAGATCCTTTTGCAAGGCTAATTAACCAATTACAACTTAATGATTGTGGAGGGTTTAGAATGTTGCAACCCTGGAGCTGCATTTAGCCCTGTTTGTGGCTGTTTCTCTCCTTTGTACCTGACATAATAGCTTTGTGACCACTAGGTAAATCATGTGGAATGCACAAAGGCATTCCTCTGGGCTGTATTGACTTAGCAGACAACTAACTTCTACCAACCAAAAGCTGAGTGGTATCAGGCGGAATCTGAGGCGCTGCCCCAGGGTTCCCACCTTGTTGCACTCTGTCTCTCTACAGATTGGGTAGAAGCTACAGCTCCACTCTGCTTCCAGTACCTCTCCAACCCGGATCTTGTCCTTTCTCATGCCAAATCTTGTGATTATCTTTTTGATTTTTCCTACACTTTTAATCCAGAGCATCAGGAATAAGTGCATATGCTTCCACCAAAATACATCCAACACGATTCCCTTATGTTTTCTGTCACCCCAACACGTGGGCCACCCCACAGACTCTTAGGCACCCTTTGTTTGTACACTTACCCCTTACGAACGATGTGGACTGGCTGCCAGAGTGACTCACCACAATGCATAAGTCAAACCATGTTGGTCTGGCATCCAGGGCCTTCTGACATACAACAGGTTGCTAGGCTTAGGAAAGGCCACGGGTTTTGCAATGTCCCTGCATGATGAACCCCTGGCTCTGCCTAGCTTTCACAGCTCTGGAGAGACTCCTCTTCACCTGTCCCACTTTAGGCCATTGCTTTTTTCCAGACACATGTCACTCGCTCTGACAGCCTAGATCCTTTGCTTTATCAGGCACGGCTAGCCCTCTGATAGTACATCACAATCCATTGTATCCAAAGTTCATGCATGAGAACTTTGTAATCAAAAGGAAGGAAGGGAGGCAGGAAGTAAGGAAGAAAGAAAAGGAAGCCCCAATGTTTCAGGTAAGTTTACAACTTTGTGCTGGGCTTAATGCATACAGCTCATTGGCTGCATGCAGTTTGGAAGCAGGTTAAAGACATACATTTTCTCTTCCCCATCCCTCGTCCCTTGTTCCCAGCCTTGCTATCTCTCCTTTGAATTCCCTGTGTGCGCATCACTCTGATCAGAGTCTGAGTTGGCCATCTGCCCTCCCACCACACCCACCATCTGCCCTCCATCTCCAGAAGCCTGCTCCTTTTTTTTTTTTTTTTTAGCTTCCTTCCATTTATTACTTTCTGGAACACTGTACAAACTACTTATTTATTATGTCATTGCTTCCCTTTGCAAGAGTAAAAGTTCATCACAGTGGGGGGGGGCTTTATTTTGTGCTCAATGCTTTTTCAACAAGTGAACTGTGTGTCAACAAAAGCACAATGCTTAAAAGAATCATGTGTAGCAGACAGTGCTTCATTACGGAGAATTCAGTAACTCAAAACATTTCTGAATGCTCTAATCACAGTACATAATTTACAAAACACAGTAAAAATCCAGTCCCTTCATATTTAGCCAATAATCTGAGTGTGACTATCCTGTGCTTGGTTCAAAACTGGCATCAATATGGTTAAAAGAAAAACCTCAAAATCTTGGGATGGTAGGGGGAAGAAATGTGAAGGAGAAAATGGCAAGGGCTGGGGTCTGTTGGCTTCAGCTGGGCCCTGTGGAAAAGCAGCTGACTTCTGCAGGAACCTCTGCTATGTGTTCTACTGTTGTGTGGCCACAGCTGTTCTTTGCTTGGAGGAGACAGCTCTGGATGCAACTTGGGAGACGGGAGACCATGGACACTACCGCTGTATAACAAAGCACTCTAACACTCTGACTTTAAAAGACCATTTTATTGCCCACAGTTTTGTGGGTCAGGAATCTGAGAACAGGATCCCACAGCAGTGCATGTTTCTGGTGTCTCGTGATGTTCCAGATGTTGCTGGCTGCATCTGCAGCAATCTAAACACTCAGCAGCACTGGATGTCCAGGATGGGACACTCACAAGGCTGGTTGCTTGCCTGGGCTGCCAAAAGGAACTGTCTGTTTTCCCAAAGACAGATGTGAACTGTGTGACATTTTCTGACCTAGCCTTAGAATCACATAGTTCCTATTAACCAGTTTCCCAGACAGTTTCCAAGGCTAGGGTTAGTGAGTCACTAAGTTCACTGAAGTTGGTCCAGTTTTAAGGGGGAGAAGACAGATACCACCACTTCATAGGAGGAAGGTCTGAACTTCTGTGGAAATAGCTTAAGAAGTACACAGCGCCCACACAAGCATGAAGCAGAGGGTGTCATTCCCATGGCAAACAGAACCCCCAAAGTAAACCTCACCGTTTCAGGGAGACCAGAAACTTCACCACAGCTTCCATGACCCCCCTTTATAATCCTCCCATACCCTTATCTTATAACCACTCTCAGCCTTTGACCAATGTATTAGCAGCTTGCCAGGGAAAGGAGGTGAAGAACCCGCCCCCCCACACACCTGTCCCACTTTGAGAAAATTGTATCACTTATTTTTCACTTATATACAGACTGCCTGGTTTGTACAAGTTGAAGCACCACTATTATTTTAAACAAGATGTACCGTCATGCTTTAGTGATCAACTTACAAAGTGGTTATGGGTAGGTGAATGACAAGTGACTTCCTCTCCATTCACCCACCCATCTACTTGGGACTCAACTCTGGGCAAGTGCTCTACCACTAGACCACATCTTTGAAGCATCATTCAAATACCTTTGCTGAGCCTGGCAATATGGCTCCATGGTGAGGGAGCTGCTAAGCCTGAGGAGCAGAGTTTGATCCCCAGGACCCTGTAGGGTCATGAATGATAGGGAGAAAAAGCCTACGTCTGGGGTCAAGCTATCCTCTGACCTTCACACATGTACCTTGGCATCCACATATCTCCCCTGCCAATAAATAAATAATTGTAAACGTGTGGTCTTTTTTTTTTTTTTTCCACAAGTTAGAGAGATAAGGACAAAAGTATAGCTTGAATTCTAATTGGTCTTAATAATAAAAACCTGGAGTCAGAATCAGGGTAAATGCTGAAGACCAGAGAGACAAAGGGGCCAGCCACAGCCAATTCTTACTTTGCCAGCCACCAGAGAGACATTTCTTTTCTTTTCTTTTTTTTTTTTTTAAAGATTTGTTTATTTATTATGTATACAGTGTTCTGCCTGCATGTCAGACAAGAGCATCAAATCTCATTGCAGATGGTTGTGAATTGAACTCAGGACCTCTGGAAGAGCAGTCAGTGCTCTTAATCTCTGAGAGACTTATTTCTACTGAATCCTCAGGCAATTGGGGTCACACTCTTATCTCCTCCAGCCTTCTACTCTTTTCTCTGCCCAGCCATACCACTTCCTGTCTCCACCTTCCTAGGGCTGGGATTAAAGGCCTTAGCTTCCCAAATACTGGGATCAAAAGACATGAGATCCCAAGTGCTGGGATTAAAGGTGTGAGCCTTTACCACCTGGTTCGGTTTCTCTTTTAGACTGGACCAATCTCCTGTAGCTAAGGGTGGCCTTGAACTCCTGATCTTCCTGCTTCCTCCTCCCAAGGCCACTATGGCTTGGCCTCTACATTAACTAGTGGCTAGTTCTGCCCTCTGATATTCAGGCAAGAGTTATTTGTAAAAGCACAAACAAAATATCATCACATGAAGAAGTAGCTAGCAAAGAATAAGGAGAGAGATGAGACCTTTTGAGAACATCTCCTGTGAGTAGGACAGGGCTGAGAGTGGATTTACAGAGGGAAAGTATGGCCGGAGTCATGCTGCACCACGCTTGTTGACAGCAGACTAACAGGAGCAGGGAGGCTGATTAGAAGGTTAACAGAAAACCATAAAGAAGGTGACCTGCACATGCGCATAGAAGCTATTTGGTGAGAAGTGGCTGTTACTGGGATATTTTTTGAAGGAATAGTTGACAGGCTTTGAACTGAGGTTTGGTCTGCAAGTCTGTCTAGTTTTATTTATCAGTAATTATTATTTTCTTAGTGTGGTTTTATTACAACATTTTCGTACATAAATATCATCACAGCTTGGATGGACAGACAGACAGTGGCACACATGCATGTACACCCCCTCACAGGTGAACGCAAACAGTGAAGTTATATTTCTTGCTTATGATGTGCCCACCTTAGGTCCAAAGCAGTAGTGTTCGATGGTTCGATGGATTGCTCAGTGTCACATTCCTTCCTCCAAGTGCTCCCTTGACTATGGTGGATAAACAGTCACGATGGAGTCACTAACTACAACGAGAAGCTTCTTCCCCACTGCTAAGCAGATCTTGGGGAGTTAGAGACACATGATTGCAAGAAGAGCCAAGAAAATATACAGCCGAACATACACAGCAATGAAAAATGGCATCAAAACCACTGGAAAGACATACAATGTAAGTTTAATGGGGCTTTCGCTGAGTGATAGGATTAGACTGTTTGAAAAGCATTGTGTTTCATATCATTTGGCAGGACCTTATTTTATGGTTTGCTTTTTGAAACAGGGTCTCATGCAGCCTAGGTTGGCCTCAAGTTTTCTGTATGGTTCAGCTCCTTCTGCCTCTACTCTCCAGGTGTTGGGATTACTGGTATGTGTGTCACCACACTCAGGTCCTTTTCTATCATAAAAAATGTTTTGATGCTGAGAGGAAAGACAGTGCTATTTAGTTTGAGAAGCACAGACTAACTTGACTAGTAGGCCAATCTGTTTTACTGCATTAGCCGAGGATTGAGTTCTCCTGCCTCTAACCCACCTCTAACCCCACAAAGCTGAGCTGGAAGGAGGAGGATGCCTCTTCTCTATGCAGTTCTGGGAAAAGTTAGCCTGAGCTACACTAATTGGTGACTCACCAAAGTTTCCCAAACTTCAAGGTTACACAGAGAAGGCACTTGCCTTAAGTCAGACACAGACAGACAGAGGCACGGATGGACAGACTCTTCTTCATTTTGTCGTCTGTAGAATGCAAATGGAAGATAAACTTGAGAGGTGATGCTAGAACTCAAAAAGATGATGCAGGTTACTTGCGCAGAGCACACAGGATGCCAAGTAAGTGTGACACAGACATAGACATGTCCTACGTCCAGAGAGAGCAGAACAAACACAAACTAAGCAGCATGATAACAAGCAAGGGGGTTTTTATTATATGCATATTCTCCAAAAAACAACAACAAAAAAGCCCCACAAAAACGAACCCACAAATAGAAAGAACAAGAATTTCCAGCCTCTCTGGGACACACAGGGCACGGTATTATATGGGAACACAGCTGTACAAGGACATATTGAATCACTTAATGTCACCTTTTGCTTTGCAAGTCAAAAACAGCCTACAGAATAATGCGTTTTAAGTTGTTCTCTGATAGAAATTGTTGCACAATTAAACTTCAACTTACTTAAAGAGTTATTGTACAGTAAACTGCAGAAGACAGACGAGACATTCAATAATCTGCTCACAATTAACAATTAAGCATTAGACACTTTCAGAAATTAGCATGTATTACTTATTTTGAGCCTCCCATTTATAATGATCATTTTCATTAATAATAACTAGATTCTTGTCCTTTAGGAGATATCAATAGTACTTTAATAAAACGCTGATTTTCAAAAATATTCTTGGGTCTGAACTGCTATTCTATCCATTGTATATTCTGGCCAATTTTGACAATTTAATAAATATAGATGCTAACAAACTGAATCATCGTGAGGGGCAACAAGTGACAGATTCTAAAGCAAGTGTTTGTTGAGGTCCTCTCAGCAGTAAGTCAAGAGTCAGACACAGTAAACAGATACAACCTAGTGAATAACCAGCGGTTTCTACCAAGGTCCAGGCCTACTGCCATTGCCGGGACACTGAGGAACACGTTGAGAATAAAGACTTGGCATTTCTTTATTACACACTACATCTAAGTTCAAGGCTCTCCGATAACATTCTGTACTTCTTGATCCTTGTTTGGATACATTAGCTTGAGAATTCTGGTATGGAAAAGCCAGTGGCTATTGCTTGAGGAACTGCCTTTAGTGACCCATTTTGCAACAGAGTCCAAATGAGGCAAAAGCATGAACCTTACTGCCCCTTCCTCGTGTGCCTAGTCAGGAAACTTGAGAATATAATTTTTACCCTCTATAAAAATATGACCCCATTTGCTACCTGATGTGTAACACAGGAAGAGCCTGGCACAGGCATGTTTGAAAAACGTGATCCCAGTCCCAAGAGAAGTGAAGCACATTCAAGCAGTCTGCATTCTTTCCTAAGGTCCCCTACCCTAATTCTTCCTTAAATATACATTTCTTCCTTAATTTCCATTATCCCCTTAGAAAGCTCAAACCAACCTCGTGCTCTCTATACATAGCACAGGGTTTTATACCAAAAGGCTTTCAAAATAAAAAAGCTTGAAAAATATAGAGTATTCAGTTCAATCTACCACAGATGTCCAAAAGTCACATTTTACAGATTTAGGAAAACAAAACCACACAGGGCTCAGCACTATTCCACAGGGCAATGACTCCATCATGTTCTATTTCCCTTTGCATGGGCAGAACCACGGACTGAGCTAAAGTAAGCAGACCAAGGAGAACATTCTACATCATGATTTCCAAGCACCACTCAGCCTCTTGTCCAAAGAGATACACATCTTGTAGAGTGTAAGCAGAATCTGGCCAAGGGTCACTAGTTAAAGTGACATAACAAAATTTAAAGGGGACAGCAAAGCCCTTTGGTCCTACTTCTGAAGACAGGAGCTGTCAGTGCAAAGCGAGAACCCAGTTTGCCTGGCTGCCTTGGCTCATGATTTGTGTCATGGTCATTGGGGCATCATACTTTGACTGCCTGTTATAAACTTTTCCCTGAAAGCCATCTTAGTAAAGCTAAGTCCCTTAGTTCTATCAGGCTGAATAGCCCTGAACTTGATGTAATCCAACCCAGAGCAGTAATGAGCTTTTTAATTGATACCCAGTAGCGAGAATCACAGAGATGCTGTGGCCATTCACTATGTGGCCTTTAAAATGGTAAGCCTGGTTCCTGCTGGCTCCCACAGTTCTACTGGAACAGGTCATGTGCTACGGTTAACACAAACATACCTACATCACTGCAGGTGTTCCATCCCCGCAGGTGTTCCATCCCCGCAGGTGTTCCTTAAACTTCTATCTTGGCAAAAACCTTGAAAATGCATTTCATACAACAGCTTTCCCAAACATGAAAAGCGATTTACAAGTTAGAGATTATGGTACAAAACCTGATTAATAATTTCGGCAATGGGCCATCAATTCCTTCCTATACAACATGAACAACAACTAGACACAACTACAATATAACATAATATAAAAGCTTCAGAGTACTTCTGAAGGGCATAAATTGCTACTGTATCATGGAGGCCCATCTTGGACTTGCAAATAAATGTATGTTAGCAGGAGTGGACTGTGCCATGGGCCAGGCTGATGGCATCCATCACCACCATGCTGGTAGCTAGGTTTGCCATGGGTCATGACTAGCTATGAAGAAAAAAATGTCAGGAGGCTTGTACAACAGCACCATAAAAAAAAAAGCTTTGTCCACAGAGTGGGTTTGGGAGGAAGGGACAAAGTGGGCTGTCTTGTTCTATGACAACTGTAAAGGCTCACGCATGGGACAGCGGCTGAAAGAGAACTACAGTGAGTCAGATCCAAGAGCAGACAGATCATGGCTCGACCTGACAGGAACAGGTGCCTCGAAGGTGTTTGTCAGCCACTCACTGTGGAGAACGTTTAGTAACATAGAGCCACCCCTTAGGGAGGAAGCTTGAGTTTCTTACACCCCACCAGCTGCCCTGCAGAAAGACAGAAAGCCTGTCCTCCAGCTCCTGCTTGGACAGCAGAGTGCCCTCAGGGGCCTCAAAGGACCCTCTCAGTAGACCCCGTCCATGTGTGCTCACAGGATTGTGTTTAAGAAGTTCTAAGCAATGATTTTTGTTAAAAAAAATTTTACCTCTAAAACCTTCATTTAATGGGTTGGATTACTCTCTTCTTACCCACTGATTTCATGGTCATGAGGCAGTTTTGCTGAGGAAATTCCATTCCTTAGGAGACCAGTATGGACAGACCTTTTTAGGTGTTAGTCCCCACAGGTAATTTCCACAAATACCCCAAACATACTTATATATATATATTTATATTTTTTCTTTTTAAAAATATTGATTTTTTTTTTTTTTGTCGGTGGTTACTGTCCATTTCCAGACAGTGGCCATTGAGCTACATGAAGGGTTTTGTTTCCTGGAGGTCACTGTGCACAAAGTGTAGCAGTCATCAACCAGCTCCAGAATCAGTGTGGAGAAAATCCAGTCGCCAGACTGCAGCCCACCACAGGAGTCATGTCCCAAATCTACAAGGAAGGCAATGGAGAAGGCACACTTACCATGGGGTCTTAGCTCAAGAATCAGGACTGACAGACTTGTCCTTTATTTCCCTCCTCAAGACTTACAGACAAATAAAGCAATGTAGTTCACTAACTACATTAAAAACAAAACAACAAAAACACTTCTAGGTAGCATCTTAAAACCTGAAAACAATGTCATAATGTTTTACTATAGTATCTAAGAATATAAAGTATTTCAATTTCACAATTCAACTAAATATAAAGCATTTACTTTCACCTTCTGTTTCTGATCTAGAGATTAATCTAAAACAAAAATAAGATTATCCCTCTCGGATAAGATAGGATGTAAAGGAACATTAGCCAAGGAGAAGGAAAGGCTGCAAACAAGGCCTGGCAAAGACTCCAGGAAGATGGGCAGGGAAACCCTGGGGCTAGCTCAGAACCCAGGATCCAAGAGGCACCTAACCCTCACCGTCAACACCAAACAACACCCAGAGTGACTCCCACTGAGGGTATAGGAAGTCACAGATTTCTGCTCAGTCACTCAGGGCTTTGAGCAGGTAGGGAGCTGATTCTGAAAAGCTAAGGCCAATGGCAATAGTGTTAGGAATGTCTTGAAGCCCATTTGCAGCATGAAGATGGCTCTGTCTCAAGTGAGATACTAACAAGCCAGCTTACCTTTACAACACGATCTGTCCCACAGGTCACCATCAGTCCCCTGGCAATGTCCATGGACATATGGGAAATGTTATGTTTTCCTTCATGAAATGTTGCTAGAGAAGTCCGACTAACAAAGAGAAAGAACTATTAAAATGTACTGGCTGTACCCAGACTTAAAAGAGAAGGGATCCTTTAGCAAGTGATTGACATACAATAAGGGTGCTAGCATTAGCTTTTAAAACAGAACAATGGCTTTATACTAAAGAAGTACAGAAAGATAGTAACAAGGGTGTCTATACAAAAGGTTTCTTAAGGTCTAAGAGTGTAGCTCAATGGTAGAGTATTTGCCTAGAATTAACAAGGCTTTGGATCCAATACCAGGACCTCAAAGAGGTGGACAAGCAGTTAAGATATTTGACATAAAAATAACTGGTTGTTTTCACTGGAAAAAACTGGCACAATAAACATAAAAACATGAGCCTGTAACACTAAACAAGAATGTTCTGAAGTAGACTATGGGCAAAATTCGTTAGTAAAAAATGCCCCTGAACCTCTGCCACCCATAAGAGGCATCATGCAGCACTGTGCTCTGTAGCCAGTGGCATCCCTCCCTCCCATTCGTTCACTGATCATCATCAGTGGGGACACAGGCCCCTGCTACTACAGCCCTGGCTCAAGGAAAAAGGAAAGATATGGAGACTTTTCTCCTAAAGGATCTGCCCACATCAGGGCATATGTGATGATGTTATTGAAGAAAATTTGAAGGAAGTGCACAGGCCTTTACAGTCTTCTTAGTAACCCAATTTGTACAAGTGAACAAAAATCAACTAGGTCAGCCACTGCTATCCACTTACACAAGAACATGTTTCCACACAGAGCCCTGTGAGACAGGCCCCAGCTGCTGGACTGATCCGAGCCACCTCACAGTACTCAAAAGAACTATCCAGCCAGTCTTGAGAAAAATAGTAGCAACCCAAGGTCACAAGGCTAGGACAGGAACGTCTCTTAAAAAATGGCTTATGTGGATCAACAATATGGCTTGGTAAATTAAGGCATGTTCTCCACCAGTTTGAGTCTTGGGAGCCCTATGATGGAAGGAGAGACTCCACAAGCTGTCCCTGAATTTCCACACCCAAGCTGGGATATATACATGCCCAACTCACAAACCCAACCCACAAATAAATAAATGTCATTAAAAACAAACAAAAATAGTTTATGACCTTCTAAAGAGAGAAGCACATGGATAGGAATCAAGACCCTTCCTTTGGCTGCCCACATTCAGATGCCCAGCAAACAGGGCAGGACACAGTAAGACAAACAACCAGCAGGCACTCACTCTTCATCTTTGATGGAGTCGTAACAGGAATCACAAACTCGGACCTGGAACTCGAAGCCCATGACTGGGTAGCTAGACCGTTTGCTGCTGCACTTCCCGCAGACGGCCTGGCCACACTTCCTGCAGTGATGCTTCCAGGGTGGAGGGAGAAAGGAGTTAGCTTTGCTTTATGGAAAAGCAGGAGAATACTCTTGATATACCCCTGAGATTCACTGCATCACCAACTGATACTCCACACACTCAACAGGCAAGGGTCTCAAAAACAAACAAGAAAACTCCCCTGCTTGCTGGACAACAGCTGTGTCTATTGTTCTACGGTGTCTGGTCTATAATAAGCAACAACACTCAAATAAACTCAAGTTCTTTTAGGAACCTAATCGCTAGAGATTTGGGGAAGAAAAAAAATCTATCCCTGCATTAAAGTAAGTTTTAAATAATCTGTACAGAGGAATAATGGTCTTTTGACCTTTAAGTCTGATTCAGGAAATAAGCCTCCAGAACATTCCAAAACACTTCAATTATTATTACTGACTATAACAGACTTTAACCACTAACCCTTCAATGACCCTTTTTCTCTCTCTCCTATTAATTATTAATGCATAAGAGTAAAATTCACCCTTCTGTGTTTTCCTTAGAAGGAAGAGTTCACTAACTATAATGTGCTATTCACCACTACATAAGCATCCCACAGACTCAATATTTCCAAGCACTGAAACGCTTGATAAGAAATAAAGGAGACCCAGACTTGGCCGTTGAAGAGCATCCCAGGAGGCCATGACTTTCCTGCCAGTGATGGCTTAAGGCATGTCACTGAACTCCTCAGTTTTCTAACTTTCTTTTCTTTTTTAAAGTGTTTTTTTTTTTTAAGATTTATTTATTATGTATCCAGTATATAGAAGAGGACACCAGATGTCATCATAGATGGTTGTGAGCCACCATGTGGTTGCTGGGAATCGAACTCAGGATCCCTGGAAGAACACTCACTGCTCTTAACCTCTGAGCCATTTCTCCAGCCCCCTAACTTTATTTTCTAACACTGACTTTAAAGAGGAAACAGTGCCAAATACAAACAATCAGCAGTTTCCCAACAGCTTCTGCAGCTTCTCTGGGTATCCTTAACTTTCCGATGCAGGATAAGCAGAGGAACAGCTAGGGAAGAGGTCTCACCGGCCCCAGGCCTGCTATGCACATTATCAGTCACATGACAGCAATAGAAACGCATTTGTAAGAACAAAGTATGGTTTTCTGAAAATTTACATCAATGACATAAATGATAAGATACACAATCCTTACAGAATGAGTAAGCACCAGCGACTGACCTGTCTCAACCCCAGTGTCTTTGTATCCCACATCTGCTTTATATTCCAGAAGAAGGGCTGCTCACACTTCTGACAGGAATCACTTTCCAACCATTGGGGAGCCTGGGGGCAGCACCAAATTCACACATTAGTACAGAGCTCTAGAACTTGCTAGAATTAATATTTCCTTTAAATTCCACAATGTACTTTAGCTGAGGTCACCATGATCAATACCATGGTGTGTAGATTTTTTGTTGGCTTTGTATGTTTTGTTGGCTTTAGGACAGTCTCACGACAGTCTGGCTGGCCTGGAAATGTAGCAATCCTCCGGCTTCTCAAGTGCCACAACCATAAGTGTGCGCCACCACACCGGATTTGTGCTTGTGTTCTGACTACTTGTGGCAATTTAACAGTGCTTACAGAGTTGTTCAAACTGTAACCAACAAGATAATTTGAATCTTTAAGGGTTGTCTTATGTATTTTATGCTAAAGTTATCTAAAATCGACATTCACTTTGATGAAAACCCATTTCTTGCACAATCTGAATTAAGACAGACCAGCAAAATAGAAACTTTTGGCTGTTCTGTGTGGGCATCATGCCAGATGGACTCCCCATTCTCCCCTATCCCCTATCCCTCCCCACCTCTCCACACCCCTCCAAGTCCTCAGGTCCACTCCTCATATGAATCCTATCCCTCCACTCAACAGTGAACTCCGGAATTCACTTTCTCCACACTGACCAATAAGTGCGTTATCATCTCATACTGCCACCTGCCACACAACCCTGGCCTTGGACAGTCATGGATCAAGACTGAGTATTATTTGCTTAGCTACAAGGCAGAAGAGCACAAGGGAGGAAAAATATGCCTTTAACACCTTGAGATACCAAACTATAGTCTATGCAGAAATAGAGATGTGCTTTGAAACAAATTTTAATATAAGAAAATCCATGACCTTATTTTGTTAATACTCAGAAGTCAGTGTTAAACGCTAAGCTATTAGGAGCCCCTGGCTTTGTGAGTGTAGTCTAAGGAGAAAAGGGCTCGTTTGCACCAACAGGAGCAAAAAGAGCAAAGCAGAGCCAAGGCCAGTCAGTGCTGAGCACCTGCCCAGGACGGAGCAGCTCTGGTCGGACAGGGACAGCAGCAATGAGAAGTCGGATGAGCTGCTGCATGCCCACATCCCAGTGCTCAGGCAGTGAAGCCAGGGAAGACCTGAGGTCAAGGTCATGTTCCCTGTCTGAAGAAAAGGAGCACAACGAAGAGGTGGTGACCAGGACCTAGCCACCCACACTAGGCAAGTGTTCAACCACTCAGCAACATCCTCAGCTCAGAAAAGAGGATATTAGCTAAGCACTATTTCTTTATACCTCTTTTCTTGTTCTGGCTGTCTAATCTGAACAAAGAGAATGCAAGATAATCTCACTTTATCACAGTCAGTAACTGCTAACTCATGGATACTGTGCTGAGATGTACAGTATTACACATTCTGAAGTCTGCTTGCTTAAACATTCTCCATAACTACTGTTACTTGCTCATCATACTTAATATACTCATTCTCAACAAAAACGGACCCTGATTACAATCTGCCAGGAAAGCAAATGTGTTCTATTCTGGGAGGTGGCTGGTAGCCACAAGAGCTAATAGCCATGGGGGCTAAGAACAGCCCAGTCAGTATAGACAGGTGACTGACTTCCAGAGACATTCTTGGTGACTGCTGTGGCCTGGAGAACAGTGCTTTTTCCTCTGGCCCCTGGCTAAGGAATATCTGTATGGATCCCTCACAGGGTCAGACTTCACAGAGAGCAGGCTGCTCACCTTTGCACTACATTTCCTTAGCTAGAAAAAAATTAATATCTACTAAAAACAATGCCTCTTTTGATATAATTTGCTTTCCACCTATTCCAGAGTTGACTGGCAGGAAGTTATCTTCGTGACACAATAAGCACCTTGACAGATAGGCCTTTTTTTCCCCCTACATGGCCAATTGCAATTCACATTATGTCATTTGAAGAAAGGGTGCTTCTCCCACTTTCTGAAAGAATGTACAAAGGAAAACAAAGGTATGTTGAAATCAGAGTGGCTATACCTATAAAAAATCCCAACAGTTACCCCTGGTTATATAGGTAATGCGCCCTCCCTCTCACATCTCTGTTTTTTCAAATAAGACTGAGAAACAAAGGATCAAGAACCCAAGAAACAGGTCAGCACACCAGTGTAGTGGGATTCAGGCATTACTTAGGGAAGCTTAGAGTTGTAGCTACTGAGTACCAGGACCTCTATGGGGTGTGGCCAGAACTTGGAGACCACTGACCTCCCTTCCTGTTTTTTCTTGTGTTCTCCAGGAGCATTTCAGCAGCCTGGTGTGGAATAGCTCCACTCCCCAAGAATTGTCTTAAGGATCAATTTGTGCTGTGAGTGTTTATAAATGCCCCTCAATAAATATGAATCCTGTATATTGCAAGTGAATATTTATGCAGTACACCAGCTGTTCTTGGTGCATACAGCTAGTGGCTGAGGAACACAGCACAGTCTTAAAAGACCTTGCAAGGAAAGAACTAGCATGCAACAACAATATAGAGCTGGTGGACACACTGTACAATATACCACTCCAAGGCTTGTGCAAAACCAGAAGTTAAACAGCAGCCATGTAACTAGAGTTTCCTGTTTGGCTTGCCACACAAGGCAGCCAGGAAACCTAGCAATTAGAATGCCTATGTGTTAGGTACCACACAGTATCAGTTATAGGGCAGTCTGTTTTCTTCAACTTACCCACACGTTTCTTGTGGGTGAGAAGTGGAAAACAAGTCTGTCACTACTGCTTCCTCAAGACTGAACCCCTGATGAGTACTTATGGGACATACTAAAAACTAAATTTATTCAGTAAGAACCACGGATGTTATGAGGCAACACAAAGCAGAGCCATCCCAGAAGCTTACAGGGGACTTGGATTAACACGGCACCCACGGCAATGGCATATAGGGCAGTGAATGACAGGATGTGAGTTCAGGGAGTATGTGTGACTTTACATAAGACAACACCCATCACAACGTAGTATCAAAAGAAGATTCACCAGGATGAGTGAGAGCCTTGCTATACAAGCATGAGGACCTGAATTCAGATCTCCAAATTCTCATAAATGCCACACAGTTACACATCTGTAACTGCAGTGAGGGGCGGTCAACAAGGGGACAGGATTACTTGGATTTGTTGTCTAGCCAGCCTAGACAAAGACCATGAACTTCACCTTCAGTGAGAAATCTGTCTCAAAGGAATAAAGCAAAGGGGATAGAACAGGGCACAAGTGAGTGCATGTGAACACACACACACACACACACACACACAATTTAAAAACCACACAACATCAAAACAACATTAATCTTGTTGCTCGTCTATACGAACACTCTGTAAGTACTTGATGGATACTTCTTTAGTGAAACTCTCTTTACCATCAATAGTCCTTCTTTGGAATCCATGTTTGCTAACAACATCACAAGCCACAGACACCACTGAGCAAAGAAGGCCTGCCCTGGTCCTAGCAGAGATGAGCAGGAAATCCTGCTTGGAGACCATCTGATGAGAGCTATAAAAGCCTATGGATATACACATCCCTCCAGCAGGATCATTTTTCAGAAATTTGCATGGGGTAGATAACTGAAGAACCACACGATGACAAGGTCATGCACAGTCACTGCAGTGTCTCTTAAAATAAAAGAATGACAGGGAGTCAGACCAGACAGTTAAAGATGCTAAAGAAATGGATGAACCCTTAGACATCATCTCAGGAAATAACTTCATTTTGTAGGAGAGAAAACAGACAGTCAGAGAATAAAACACATATCTAAACAAGGTCTAACAACTAGTGGTTCAATGAAATTTAAAAAGTCAAGTTGCCTAAAAAGAAAAGCATGGACTCAGTGGAGGAAACTGCAAGGCAAAATAACAGCAGAGGACAGAAGTTCCCCGTGATGACAATGGTCTACCTATGTCCTATGACATCCTTCTCAAATGTTCCGGAGCCACATGAATCCTTCAGAAGGCCTCCGTGGGTCCAGATCCCTGGATAAGCTAGAAGACTGCTGGCTGCATAGAGTCCTCCAAGCTGATATTCAACCTAAATACTGCCCTCTGTTTGGACTGCTCATCAATGCCAGAAAGTCTCACTCAGTGCGGGCTATGACACAGTAGAGAGGGCTGCAGAAACGGTTCTGCCAGCAAGTCGCTCCCTATGAGTTCAGATCCCTGGCACTTAAATCAAAAGCCAGGCAGGGTGGTACATGTCTGTCATTCCACTGCTGGGGAGGTGGAGACAGGATCCTGAGGGCTTGCTGGCCAGGCAGGCCAGTCAAATCAGTGAGCACCAGCTGTGGCATCCAACACCACAGAGAGTAAGCAAGATGGGATGACACCCAACTTTGACCTCTGGCCTTCACATCATGTGAGACCTGTACCCATGCACATATACATGAACACAATACATACACATCATGGAAACATACACAGATAGACACATACAAATCAAGTCAGCTAATGTAAACAGTTATAAAGACCTTTGTTAGACAATAATTCAGAGGTAGAACAGTGAGAAAGGTGATTGTTCACACAACCTCCACCCTGCAAGGTGGAAAATGGAGACGCCGAAGAAGGGCTCTCCTTGGACCCATCTGCGAGTTCTTGCTCCTTACCTCCTCTCTGCTAACATCCATGTTCCACACTGCAATGCCCCCATCTGAGGAGCAGGAGACGAGCTGCCTCGTGAGCTGCAGGTAGCACAGTGACTGCACCCTGTCACTGCAAATGGTACACAAGCCACATGTCAACCCAGAGAAACCCTTGGCTGAACCTCAGCATTCTCCCCTCCTTTATGACTGGCTGCTATTTCATTTCTCTTTATGATGTGGTGGCAAGGACTGTGGAACAGATTCCACCCAGAATGCTTTAACAGTACCCAGATCAAATTTGCCACAAATAAATGCCACTCCTTTTGAATCTGTCATTTAAACTGCAAGTCACTCAGAAAGGGGTAAGAACCACAGTTACGTGTTCATCACCATAATCTCTCACATAATTTATTTACTTGTTCAAAAATAAAATAGAATATAACTCTTACTGGAAAGCAGTTCATATGGAAAGTGGTCAGATCACAAGGGCTATGACCAGCCACCTTGTACACACAGCCACAGGTGACTCACATGCACACACAGGTAGAACTCTGCCCTCTTCCCAAAGGCTCTCTAACCTGGATGCCAGGCAAACAATGTCCTGACCTGGTAGCGTTGGCACCTAACTTTTTCTTGGCTAAATTTTAACTTGACTGTAATTACAGTAAACAGCTATGGCCTGAGCAACAACAAGGAAGAAAGGAGAAACACGGTGAAGGAATAAAGGAGGTGCTCCTTTTCAAAGGCTAGAAAACAAGTATTACAATGTCAGAGTGTGACCTAGCAACTGATGCATGTGTTACTTTTTAATGAAATATATATTAGAACTTAAAAGAGTGCTTATGCCTCCAGCTCAGAAACAGCCAGGTATTTTAATACACACAATTTGCGATGGTCAAAGTTCTTGCCTCCAGTCTCTGACTCATGGTGCTGGTGCTGTATGTAAGTAGGTGTTTCAATAGGGCCACTCTCTGGGAGAAAAGAGTGGTGACCTCTCTAGACTAATGAGGAACATACTCTGTTTTCTTTTTACTCAGGATTGAAAGAAGTAGTTAAAATGAAGACAGGACAAAATACTAATCCCCCCCCCCCGCCTCAGACCCCCAACCCCAAATGGTCACATACTGGTGGCCCTGAAGGAGAAGTGTCCGGCCTTTCCTTCCCCCGATGTCCCACATGATGATGCTGTTGTCAGATGCTCCTGAGAAGAGTAACCGTTGAATAGGGTCCCACCAAAGGCAGGCGATACTACCTAGGTATGTGAGAGGGGGTCAAACAGAGTTCAGCATCAGGACACATGCAACTGTGGAAAACCCAACTACTAGCTGAGCCTTTGAGTAAAACATTTATCTTTCTCGTACAAAGGGTCATTCAAACCACATTCTCATGAGTCATGGAGAAAACACTGCAAATGTATTATCCAGACTTGGAAGATGAGAATTTTTGACTGTGAGCCACAAAGCTGTTAAGTACAAAGGGCTTACACACATGTTTCCCTG
Organism: Sigmodon hispidus; assembly: GCA_004025045.1. Classification (NCBI taxonomy): domain Eukaryota; kingdom Metazoa; phylum Chordata; class Mammalia; order Rodentia; family Cricetidae; genus Sigmodon; species Sigmodon hispidus. The sequence goes on from PVIH01002860.1 coordinate 75,994, forward strand.
TAAGCAGCATAACAGGCTACAGAGTCTCTTCTTAGCCAATCTCCCTGCTTCCATATCCTTGGTGAGTGGGGGAAGGTTCTGTGCATCTGCTAACTCTCAGGGACCTCCTAAGATCTATGAGTTGTTTACTTCCTGCATCTTACTGAGCCTTCCTTCTATGTTCTAGCTGTCTTGAGTCACTCATGCCAAGGTATAAGAAACCCTTCATCCATAATCCTATGGAGAAACTTCAATTGGTTCTCTCTCTGTCTCTGTCTCCCTGTCTCTCTCTCTCTCTCTCTCTCTCTCTCTCTCTCTCTCTCTCTCTCTCTCTCTCTCTCTCACACACACACACACATTTTTTTCTTGTTCTGCACCAATAATATATAAAGTAGTTAGATAATAAGACATCACAATACTTCTGGAAAAAAAATTCCCACCAATATGGCAAGAAAAACACCTGTAGTTTACTGCAGGTGTTTTATATAAAATACAAATCTAGGTTGTTCCAAACCCATAACATTTACCCCAGGATGCTTTTATCTGTGAAAATTAAATTAATGCCTCAAGAAAAAAAAATGATGTAGGTGTACAAAATAAATATACCAAAGAAGTTGAGTTAAAAAAAAAAAAAAATCAGGGACAAGAGATGGTGGCTCAGCAGTTAAGAGCACTGACTACTCTTCCAGAGGACCAGGGTTCAATTCCCAGCACCCACATGGTAGCTAACAATTATCTGTAGTTCCAGTTCTAGGCAAACACCAAGGCAAATAAATAAATAAGTTACAAAAAAAAAAAAAAATCAATCCTTACATTTCACATGCTGTACTAGCTAGCTTATCAAACTGGATGCCCTTGGGGAAATCTTTTGTTTCTAGAAATTTCTCTTCTGGGGTGTCTTCCACCGTTACTATTGGCCTAGGAAACAGCTACTAACAAACAGTAACATTGAAACTCTACCACTGACCAACACCTTCATCCCCAGATCATTTCTTTTAAACAGACCTTTGGAAGAATTCTCATTACTGTTATTCTTATCTATTTAGTTTCTAGATGGTACAATTAGAGAAACCCCATGGGCTGGTCAGCATTATACTTGGTCACTGTGTACTGGGAAAGTGAATAATTAGATAAAACTCCTCTGTGTGTGTGTGTGTGTGTGTGTGTGTGTGTGTGTGTGTGTGTGTAAGTGTGTAATACAGTGTGGTGGGGGGGCTCAGTGGAGGAATGTAAAATTCTGGTGGCTGAATTGGGTAAACCTTTTATGTGCAGGTGAGAGATAAGTTGATTTAATGACCACTGAGCTGACTGGAACTTTGAGGCCTCTAGTTTAAAGAATTGAAAATTTGTTGAGAGGATCAATAGCGTGATTATTTAAGTTGGTACTTAGGCTTTCGAATGCCACAGGTTGGATGTATCATATACTTTCTTTTTTTTTATTTATTTATTATGCATACAGTATACAGAAGAGGGTACCAGATGTCACCATAGATGGTTGTGAGCCTCAATATGGTTGCTGGGAATTGAACTCAGAACCTCTGGAAGAATAGCCAGTGGTCCTAACCCTTTGAGCCATTTCTCCAGCTTGGACAAAATAATGTTAAAAGGTTGTTGGGCAAGGTGGCTCACAACTATTAATCACTTAAGAGACTGATGGAGGAGGATTATTGTGCACTGAGGCCAGCCCAGGGTTACTGTCAGATACACTTCAAAAATCCATCCATCCGTCAATAAGCAAACAAAGCAAGCAACACAAAGCATGCCTTTGAGTGTGATTTCTGGATGTATGAAGCTGAATGTGACATCTGACTGATAGTTTTCTTTTCAATCCATTCAAACTGAAAGCTGGTCAGTCGGTCACAAGGAGGGGAACACACCCAAAACCAGAGCTGAAGACTGACACTGATTGCCTAACCTATGTGAGAAACTTCTGACCAGAACCTACCTTCATGTCCTTTAAGGGTTGTGATAACTGAACAAGTGTTTTGCTCCAGCTTCAGCAGGGTGATCTGTCCCGAGTAATCACCAACGAAGGCATGCTGAGTATCAAGGTCATACCTGAGAAGCAGTCAAGGACATGTAACAGGACCTATCTAAACACATTCCCACAGAGCAGGCAATACCAGTCAGAGACAAAGGCTTAACACAGAACTCAAGCGTTCTATGACAACGACCATAAACCTGAAACCACAAACGTGAAAGGCAATGAGGAAATGGCAAGGAGGTGACATGCTGAAAGAAAAACTAAAGCAGCTAGGTTCATAGGAAAGCTAGTCTCTATCCAACAGTTAGTATATCAAGGGCAATAACACCGGAACCAGCAATAAAAAAACATGAGAACTGGTAGAGATGACAGATAAGCAGTTACAATCAAGTTGTAATACAACATTAAAGAATGAAATTGCTAAATAGTGAAAACAGCAAACACACACACGCGTGCGCGCGTGCGTGCGCGCACACACACACACACACACACACACACACACACACACACGGCACAGGATGTCAATTTATGAAGCACCTCTGGAAATTACATCATACTGACAGCGAGTGCAGGACATGGACTTATCTTCCTTTTGGCCCAGATAACCCAGTTTTAAATGAAGACAATGGCACTTTTACGTACAGAGGGCAGTTCCATAACACAGACATCAGTATCTGTGGTGGTGGTCAGCATAAAGCATATTAATAATTAGTAACAACTCAATCTTCTCTCACTCCAACCACAGACATTTGTAGAAAAACCAGCATTGCATACAAACAACATTCTAGAACACAAGGTCAGAAGTACAAGGCAGGCCATGGCTGGGAACTGTTTGGTGTTCTGCAAAGTCATGACAGAAAAGCTCACTTAGAATATGATATCCAAGCACTTTTCCCTTGTTGGAGCCTAAACTGTATAGTAGTATGTTAAGGGTTTATTTTAAGTAGTTCATGTTATGCATTCATTTGTAAAAGAAATTAAGTAATTTTACATTTTGGGGGTGAGGGGGAGTTGTACCACAGTATCATGGCCTATCTTAGGATACAGAGAGATATACCACGGTATCATGGATGATCTTAGGGTACTGAGAGGTATACCATGGTATCATGGACTGTCTTATGGTGCTGTCTGTTCTTTACAGTCCATCTTCTTATCACTGGTGCACAGAGCAGCAAAGGTCACTTGAAGCTGGAAAGCTGAAGCAGGGGTTGTTATCATCTGGGGAACCCAAGCCACTTGTGAGAGTGCTGTAAGAACCAAAGGCCCTTTCACACTCATTTTTTAAAGAAGTGCATTAAGTAAGGTTTTGTACAAAGTTCCTGGCAGCTCAATTATAAAGCCCAAGGTACGGTGAAGTTTTCATTTTGTAATATATTCCTACGGAGAATATATTCATGTCATTGTCTTTAACAGACATCCTTATAGAAAAGAAAAGCAGACACAGAAATTCTTGGATTTTAGGTGAAATCCACAGGAATCATTCTGTCTTCAGAACAACTAATAATTCAATTCCAAATTAAGCAGTGAGGTAAGAGGTGGTGGGAAGGAGAGCTTGGGAAGGAACTCTGAAGGATACTGCAAGCAGGAAGCCCAGGATGCGAAGAAGTGACGGCCAAGCATGCTCCCACTGCGTGTGCACATCCAACTCACACACTTGTCGTGGCCTGTGCTGATCACCCACTCGGCCGCCAAGCTGAAGACGATAGCAGATACTCGGCTCTGATGAGCTGCAGGAGACAAACGGAGGTCAGGACCCTTCAGGAAAGAAGTGACTTCAGAAACACCTACCCACACTGCTGAGAACCAGGGCTCAGCTTTCCCGGTGTGTAGGCATCATCCCAGTAGACTGCAGACAATCCGCTTCTCCCCACCCTCCCCATAGCCCTGGGCCACTGCTCATGGAAGGCTGTGAGAAGCCAGGAAACACTAAAGAGTCATGCTCAAGAAAGAGTCCAATAACAGAAACAAGACTTTTTTATTATTATCTGTCTGTTGGACTGTGTTCAAAGGGACATTTTTATTTTTGCTCTAAAGACCTTTATATGCTGTCTATATGGACAATGGCAGAATTTTACAAGAGAGCAAAGGTGTTTTTCAACTTCAATAGTTTCCCATTGCTCTGCCTTCCCTGCCATGACAGACGGGCAGACCCTCAAACCTTAACACAACATAAACCCTTTTTTTCCTCTCTTAATTTGCTTTCTGTTAGGTTTTTGGTCAGAACAACCAGAAAAGTCACCAATATATCTGGACAATATCTTTTTGTATTTATCTATAGAAGATAAACCCATTCTAAAATAAATAAATCACTATCAATAAGATTTTTTAAATAATGTTGGCATTGTATATAAGAACAAATGCAAATTTGTGAAATTTAAAAAGAAACCTTATACAAAATGGTTGTGTATTACTTTTTATTATTATTTATGAAGACAGAGTATCTGCAACGCCTTCTGAAATGAGCCGAGAAAGGAGGATGTTTTTCTATCACTTAAGCTCTGAAATGTTTCAGGTTGATTCTGGGCACACCAAGGCAGTAGCAGGACTCTGCTTCATCGGGCACAATACTGTGCACACAGTGGGTATCAAGTAATGCTCACAGTGATTAATAAAGTCAAAGGCCAGACAGAAAACGAGTTACCTTCGCCCTTAGCTGAGTGAGCTGCTCAGAAGAACTGAGGGGCTCCGAGCGTCAGTGTGGATGTCAAGCAGACTGAGGAGACTGTGTTAAAAACTACAGGCTCCCCAAAATCCCTGAAATTTCAAGAGAGCTCCAATAGCCCTAAACCATAGGCTCAAGCAAACCGAAGAGGATGACTGTGTGGGCTTTTTGTTTCACTTTTTCTACTTCAGTGACACTTCCAGTTCCCATAAACACAGGGTGCGCATTAATTTCAGATACAAAAACTGAGGGACATGGCTTTTTATTCATAGAATGTATCTTATAATTAAAAGATTAATTTGATCTTTTAATTATAACATAATTAATCTCTTTTAATTATAATTAGTCAATAAAACAATTTCCCTACTAAATCTCTGGCTGTCAAACCAAGGTAGACAAGGCTTATCCCAGCTCACAGCAGAGACCTCAGAATGAGATTTCTCTTCTCAGGAAGAGCTATCTTATGTGTAGGGGTAGATCCATTTTGCTATTGTAATTTTCAATATTTTCTTTTAGAAAAGAATGGTAAGACTTGTTAATGCTTATCCTGCTTCACTTACCATTTCTAAATTCTCCCATGTGGTAAAACTAAAAATGTGCCAAACTCCATTCAGGCTTCCACATGGTTCTCCAGATGTTGTAATGCAACCTCTAGAAACCACTACAAAATTATTCTGTCTATAACCCATGGAGGGCTCTGAAAACTTAAATACAAATTTTATAAAATGTGCAGTCCACAGATGTTTCAAAGCACTCCTTTAAACTCAGTTATAACACATAGGAACTCCCTGGGAATAGCGACAAATCACAATAGACATTCAGGGAAGACAAATGACAACCCTAAATAAAGTGGAAGTCAGTTCAAATTGTGAACTTCTTCATCAGCCTGGTATCAAGTAACAAGGCAGCAATGTTAGGGAAATCCAGCGAGAAGGAACCGCACTTGCTCACTGGTCACGGAGCTGCAAGCAGCCGAACTTCTGTTTAGGAAGCAGTTTGCAAAAATAGATCTGGAGCATTAAAAACAACACTCTAGTGTTTGACTTGGCTATTCTGCTTGTAGGAATTTGTCTCAAGTAGAAGTCATCAAAAGTAAACATCTAGAGTCAATGTCACAGTCAGGAGCACACACAGTTATACACATAACTATGAATTACACTTACGGACATGTGCATGTACACACAAACGCAGGAATTCATACTGTACTATATACTAATCAAAAGCTGGAAGCAGTGCACATCTTCTTCCAATACTAGAGGAATGGTAAAATTAAATCTTGTACACTTACCCAAGACACAAAAGTTTAAATGCAGGAAGCAGGAAAAGATGGTAAATAACCTAATAGTCTCTCATGTAATTAGTGCAATAAAATGAAAATGTTAACATGAAAATCGACCTTTAGTCATAGCAGAGGACATTCTAGCTTTATGTGTGGGTATCTAAATGTGTACACATGCAAGAGTATGTGTCATTACCTGGATAGGTCTTGATAAAATTCATTTTATTAAAATCTTCAGAAACGTGAAATTCCTAAAAGCAAGCATACGCAATAAAGATAGTTAACAGTTCTTGAAATAACAGGGAGCTCAACTTGAAAATGAATGAAAGTCCAAAAAAGTGCTTGTCATAAGGCATGGCTCTCGAGTGAGCTACAGAGGGGATGTAAGCTGCTCCTCCCAGCATGCCTGCCCTTGGGCCATCTTCCCTTTAAGGAGGAATCAAACAGCTGGAATCCTACGGAGAGGCTGTTTCATGCAAACCCAGCACAAGCCAGTCTCTAACTGTAAAAGTAAATAAACCCCTCAAGACAACACATAGGAAGCAAGTGTTAAAGACCTGTTGTCAACATTCTTGTTGACTTCCAGGAAAGACATGAGGATGGCTCTGCAATTTAATAGAGGAAGTATGTGTGTCATGTGCATAAAACACAAATTTTAGAGATTGTGAAGGATTTTTGATATTCTTATATTTTCCAAATAACTAGGAGGGGGGAAAAGCACACACTTTTGTAATGAAAAGAATCAATTAAAAAAAAAATGCACTAATCAAGAATTTTACTGATCAGTGTTAAATTGTTAAGGTGCTATGTAATGCAGACATTATGAACTATAGGCTGATTTAGAGAGAGAAAAACACACATCAAGAAATACAGCCTTCCTGCCCTCCATCTGGATTTGCTTAGTAGTCAGCAGTTGATCTCTGCTGACTACTGCTCACTTAGATTTGCACTGTCCCTTTCTGCTGGAGCCACAGCTTTCATGACATTAACTGTAGCCTCTTCTTCAACCAAAAGCCAGAGAAGGAGCACTGATGCACACACTGCCCCCTGAAGAAGGGCTTACTTCTTACGCTTGAGTGTGGGCATCCTCACAATATCCCTACAAAGTCTTTGGAAGGAGGGGCAGAGCTTTGACAATCATCGCTACACTGTGCGCAGAGTAGTCCTCACCAGCTGCCAGTGCTCTAGAGTGAGAGGCCAGCAGCCTAGCCTTCCTGTGGCTCTTTCTTCTCAGCCCTTAAACATAATCAAGACATCTTTACATTAAAAAATAAATGAACTAAAATAACAATGAAGATCTTTGACCTACACAAGACTCTCTGTCCCCTTCTCAGGAAAACCCTTTTCCTACGATCAGCCCTTGCTAGCCACCCTGGGCTTTCCCACCAGGTCCCTTCTCCTACCACTGTGCTCCAGGCTTCTGTGTCTGCAAGGAGAGAGTGCTCCCTCCTACCCTGGCTGCCTCTGTTTGTTAGCTAGCATGTAAGATACTAGATAATCTTTAGGAAATTTTCAAACACACTCCATTTTGATGGTTCTCCCCATCCACCATTTCTCCAACCCTCCCCCACCCTCCCTTGTAGCACCCCACCCCCAGTCTCTTTGTTTCTTTTATGACCTTTGTGTCTTTGTGCCCACCCCCCATCCTTCCTCACTGCCTACCTTGGTGTGCCTTCCAACTTCTTAAGTTTTACTCACTCTTACACCTGTTTCTATATAACACACGCTGCCTTCTCAGTCTTGATCTCAGCCTCTCAGTTGCCTTTGTTTTCTGGAACTCACTACCTCCCTGATCCCTTCTCCAATTGCCACCTGAAGCCTCCCCTTCCTCAGGAAATGGCACCACAGCCCCCTTAGTTCATTCAGGACCCAAATCTGGGGTCACCTGATATGTTCCTTTGTCCTCTCAAACTGAACCTCCAGCAAACATGCCAGGAAGCATATTAAGTCATCCACTTGGTCCACTTCTGAGGCCAGTGACCTTGAGCTCAGATTCCTGGTTGCTATAGTAACTTGATTTTCCTTTCCCTTCTTGTTACTCTCCAAATAGTCTCCATAGAGTTAGTCATTTAAGACTATAGCCAGGTGCTCCCTAAAATCCCACTCTATCTGGTGAGATGGAGACCACAGATGTGAGGCCAACAGGAGCTGCACAGTAGGTCCTAGGGCCAGCCTGAGCAGTGTAGTGAAATGTAGTGAAATCTCTTTGAAAGAAGTGGAGAAAACTATAAAGTACATTATATCAAATGATATAATTGTCAAAACCCTTCTGCTAGCTTCTCAGTAAATTTACAATAAAATGTAAACTTAACCCATGGGCTTGCACGACCTGGTCTCTGTCCATGTCTCAGGTATGCCTGGGTCCTTCCTCTGTCATTCAGTACCACCTAGTCAAGACACCGTCCTTCGCCTGTGCCACCTCAAGGCTTTCTTTACAAAGCTTTCACTTCTGGAGAGTGTCAGCTGTGACAAGGGTGCCAAGTAATACAGCGGGGAAAGGAACCTAGAAGCAGTACAGGGATAGTAGGGTATCTACATGCAAAGAAAAAGTGTGAGGCCATCCCTCAGACCACCTACAGAAATCAGCTAGTACTGGGCCAAGATCGAAATATCAGAGCTAAACTGTCAAACTCTTAGAAAAGAAGTGTAACTAACATATCTGTTCCTATGACAGCATTAGGCACATTCAGAGTGATATGGCCACAGATGAATTTATTCCTATGAAACAGGATAAATGATCTTGAGCCAGGTAATTAAAAGTTTCTTAGGTATTATAGCAAAAGTATAAGCAACTATCAAAAAAAAGAAAGAAAGGAAAAAGATAAATTGACTTTACAAAACTTAAGAATGATTAAAAAAACAACCCTTATGCTAGGAGGGGTTTTTGCAAATTGTTTATCTGATAGGAGTCTAGTTTCTAGCACTAAGCAAGAACTTACAAACCAAGTCCAAGGCACCAAATGGTGGCACATGCTTCTAAGATTAGCACTTTGGAAGTAAAGGCACTAAGGTGGTGAGTTCTTAGGCAGCTTGGGCTATAGCCTGTCTCTCCAAACAAACAAACAAACAAACAAATAGATAAAACGGGGCTGAGGATTTCCTGAAATGTCAGTTACCATCTGACTCAGAAATTCCATTCCTATATATCTAACAAACTGAAAAATGCAGATTCACACAGCAGTGTTTACAATGGCCCCACTTGGAAATAATCCAACAATCCAAATCAACCCATCAGCAGACAAAGTGTAATTTCTCTATGTAAGAGAATAGTCTATCCAGGAGAACACTAGTCTACCATAAAAAGGGATGAGGTAACTAACCCAAACTGTAGCAGGGAAGAGCCCTCCAGACACAAATAAGAAGCTACATACAGGACATAATTCTGTTCACACAACTCCCTATTCAGAGAAAGTAGATTAGAGAGAGCCAGATGAGAAGAGTGTCCAGGGGAGCAAGCGCCAACAGAGACAAGCTTTCTTTGGGGAATGTGGAAACATTTTGCAACTAGGAAGTGGTAATGCTGCCATGACCTAATGAACATACAAAACACTGCAAACAACTAATGCGTACATGTAGAATGATGACCAATTTAGTGCATGACTTACACTTCTATCAGGGAAACGAATAGATATGTACACACAATTAAATTTTAAAAACATCCATTGAAAATTTAAATATCCTATCCTTCACCAAAGGTGGTTCAAGGTGCACTGCTTTCCTCTAGAATCACATGAGTTGCTAGATAAATTTCTAGTCAGTCTTCTCAGCTCTGTCTTTCATAGAAATACATACATACACAGAGGTTCTCCACTACCCTGTCAAAAACAGCAGTAGCTCCAGGTCTCAAATCTACTATAAAAGTCTGTGCTTTATGGGTGACCTGTGTACCTAGACACCTATCATGAGAACATTTTGAGATGCATAGACATTGGTTTATAAGTAATAATTAAACAACACATTTTCAGTCTAACATGTATGACAAATCAGACACTGCTCATGCCAAGCAGCATGTTCAGCATAAGTAGACACAGAGTAGTCTTAAAAAGGACATACTGAGTACATCAGAGACATTACCTACCATTATAGCCCCATTATCCTGGCCCACAAATATCCGTCTGCTGTCGTGATGGTAAGCCATAGTAGAGCAAGGAGCTGCCAAAAACACAAAGACCACATTGTGAGAAAAGCTAAGATTGGGAGCCATTTTCAAAAGCTATTATTATCATGAAACTATGTGATTTAGTTTTAAAAGTAGACATAAATGCTTTATGAAAAATAAATTGTACAAATTGAAACGCAATTGAAGTTCCCCATGTCTTAAGCTTAAAAACTGGAATTCTGTAATTCATCTCAGTTACTTTATTTTAATTTTTTAAAAGATTTACTTATTTATGTATATGAGTATATGAGTGTTTTACTTGCATGTACACCTGCATGACAAAAGAAGGCAACAGATCCCAATAGATGGTTGTGAGCCACCATGTGGTTGCTAGGAATTAAACTCAGGACCTCTAAAAGAGCAGTCAACTCCCAACCACTGGGCCATCTCTCCAGCCTCCCATCTTACAGTTACTTTTAGAACTGTTATACTCACACCCCCAATGTCTAGCGATTAAAACAATCATCAGTTGCTTTGATGATTTAAAAGATTCACTGTTACTATTTTTGTTTGCTTATCAGATGATAATAAATTTGGTGTTGGCTTTAAGCTTCAATTCTTTAGCTGGCTGACAATATCATAAAACTGTATAAACATGTAAAATTCCTTATTTGTGTGAAAATGTCACTATGCTGAGTAATTTTATGACTCCAGAGACTGTTGTATTTATTATTATTACTGTCTTGTGTGTGCGTGATGAGGGGGCACACATGTGCCACAGTGAGCATGTAGAGATCAGAAGACAACTTTCAGGTGTTGGTTTCTCTTTCCACTGTGGGCTCCTGTAGTGAAAAGCATAATTTTAAAAGAGGAAAAGAATCATGGGAGGAAGTGGGGCCTCCCATAAGGAAAGGGATGTGCAGGGAAATGTTTTATCACAGTAAGCAGGAGTCAGCTGGCCCCACGTTGGTCGCCATGTAATATCACAATTAATAACTATTGGTAAATGATAAAAAAGGGTTAATATTTATTAAGGGGTTTATAGGGAAACATTTACTGATACAAGAGATTTAACAGTCTTGTGGTTTTTGGAAGTGGGACTGGCCCATGAGGCTTCACTCAGCAGGTCAAGTTCTTCATTCAAGAGCAAAAGAAACAGAAAGAAGGAGCTTTTGTATACATGCACCTCAATCTTAAACTGACCTTCAAACATGTCTCTAATTCTAGTGCCTCAAGGTCATAGGTGATTCCCAGATCTATGCTGGCCAAGAGACCACACCTTTTGGTCAAGGTAATGATACCTGCTCTCCACACAGGCTTCAGAGAGCAGCCCTGGCTTGCTAGGCTTGTGTGGCATGCACTTTTACCTATTAAGTCATCTCACTGACCTAAGAATTTTTTAACTAAAAAAGCTTCCCTGATCTGGCTTGGAGATTATACTACTCTGGCTGCTCCCACCCTCCTTCTTCTAGAAGAGGTTTCTATTGGGGTAAGCAATATACAGTTTAAAAACAGGGGTGGAGGAGTCAAGTACTCACATAGCTTTACAAACAGGAAAAACACACACCATCTTTCAAATTAATGGCAATATATACACAAAAGGCACCCGTGAGTCTAAGATCCCATATGTAAAACTCAGAGCAGACTGCTGGGTCCACCCACTACAGGTTCTATTCATAGTCTTTGGTGCTGGAGCCCTCACTGTTCACTATTGCTTTCCTACTACAGTGGCAGAGCTGAGAGGCTACCATAGACTCGTCCATTGAATCTCAACACTTCCATCTGGTCCTGTACATAAATCTACTTGAGGTGTGGATTAGAATTATAGCCACAAGCAATCAACTTAAATGTCATCAGCTTCTTCTTCATAAAATGATATCATCAAAATTTATCTTTCAAGGAAAAAGGCACAGGGCACAAAGAAACTGAGTCATCGCTTTTTCTTCAGTACAGTAAATTGTGAAAGTAACTATTGCTAAGAGAAGCAAGGTTACAGAGCAGGACTGGCCACTGATGGCAATATGAAAAGAGTTACCTTGGTCAAAGAGAAGCTGGAATTGGTATATGGCCACTAAATATCTCAAATCTAGTAATCTGCAGATCATTTGTAGGAATGTTAATTTTATTGTATTCTGAATTATGTAAGAAATGTTATGTGAAAACAGTAGTTACTTTTCATAATTCATTTGCTAAATTTTCTCACCACCATGCTACGGGGCATGATGGCTCATGACTGTGACCTCAGCACTTGGGTGAACAGAAAGACTGCTGTGAGATCAAGGCCAGCCAGTCTAGGCTTCAGAGGGACACCTTGTCTCCAACAGTAACAACAGCAACTGTATGCAGAAACAAACATGGCATGCAGGTATTAGCCAGCCATGGCAGAGCCCAGGGTCTATTCTTTCCAGCCCTCCTTCTGAACTGGGAACTACCTCAGGAGAGTCAGTGAAACCAAGAAAAAGATGGATGAGGGCAGAGAAGATCATGGTCACAGGTTCAAGATCTAATAGTCATGATGGGCCATTAGTGCCCTAAGGAAAAAAATCAGTCACAACAGGGGTCAGCAAAGGGCTCAGTGATTAAAGGCACTTCTATCAAGCCTGATGGCCTGAGTTTGATCCCCAGGACCCACAGAGGAGAAGGAGAGAACAGATTCCCACAAGATGTTCTCTGACCTCCACGTACAATACCTCCCTCCACATAATATAAACAGACGCAATCTATTGCTTTTAATTCATAATGACGTTGCACAAAATATTTGGAGAAGGGTGGGGTAGAGACATAGCTTTTCAGCACTGCAAAATATTTTTTGGGGGGTAGCAAGGTAAAAAGTGACAACTAAATATGAGACACAAGCACCTCACTCAAAGTGTCTCAGGAGCATGAGCCCCGGTGTTCAGGTCTCAAGGGGTTAAGTTAGGACCCAAATGTGAACTACGGAGAGACTAGGGGTGAGAGCTGAGAAGACTAACAGCAACAGCGCTGAAGGGGGGGAAGAGCTGCCAGCAACGGGGTGACTTCTCAGATGGGGGCTCCCTTCCAGCTATCAGATCTGTGACTGGGCCAATGAGAAGGAAGAAGCCATCAATTCAGCTGAAGCCTCTTGTGTGGCTGTTCACGCTAATGAAGCCCAGAGGATATAACCTTCTGCTGCCCTGTTGCTCAAACAGGTTCCCAAGGCATTTTAACTAAGCCAGTCAATGAGAAGGTTCTACTACCTGGCATATCATAAGTAGCATTTCTGAGAGTGATCCAATATGCTCTGAATCCCATTGCTAATACTTACCTTTAAGCAGGATTCCAAAAGTGTGTTTCATTGTCATTGAGTGATTATAAACATAAAGAAGTTAACCAGCTGTCCAAAGCTCTAGGAAGGTCTACCGCTGATAAACCACTAACTTTTGGCAAAAATTATTAAAAGACCCAAATACTGCATACACAATGAATAAATGGGAAATTGCTGAGCAGAGAATTGCTGGAAAAGATGACTCCCATCATACAGAATGTACTGAATAACTGCTGATCCATAAGGATATCAAACTTGGCAGTTTCGGAATGCTTCTTGGGAAAGCTGTGACCAGTGTCAATTGTCATAGCCCTCTTACAGAGAACTTCACATGATCTTCAGTATCAAACCATTAAGCTCACAACAAATCCTTTTTTTTTTCCCTAGAGGGCCATCTGCTCACTGAAGCCCTTATGTCAAAGAAACCCCTCATTAGGGAAGAGTGCCTCAAGGAGCCCCGCCACTGTGGCTGTTCACTCAGTAGGTAGAAGCTGGGACCTCGTAACAGAAAGGTCTATGAACTTCATTTACTGCTATGAGTGTGACCAGCCTCTGCTGCTGTTTGCCCTGCTCCACCCTCCCCTCCCCGATGTCCTGGAGAAGTGCAGCACTTTGTTTGGTTTTGGTTTTTCTGAGACAAGGCTTCTCTGTATAGCAACTCTAGCTATCCTAGAACTGTAGACCAGGCTGGCCTTGAACTCACAGAGATCTGCCTGCCTCTACCTCATGAGTGCTGGCTGGAATTAAAAGGGTGCATCACCACTGCCTGGCTGATATTAACACTTTCTAAATAGAGAATATCCTCAGAAACTGTCTCCTTTGTGGCTGTCACCTCCCACTTGGCTTTGGGTGGCATCCAACCATTTTCTGCAGGGCTTTGACTGAAAAAAGCTGAAGAAAAGAAGAAAGAGATATGGTGTGTATATTGATTGGCTTGATTATGTGTGGGTAATTCTGTGACAAGACATTCTAAGAGACAGGGTCTCAGGTAGCCCAGGCTGGTCTTGAACCTTGCTAGGTAGCTATGGGCAACCATACCCAGTTTTATGCATATGTTAAGCAAACCCTCTACCAATTGAACTACACGCCCAGCTTCTGAGAAAACTCTCCATCTACAAAGTGTGGCTCCTAGGTCCACATCTTTCTACAACTGCGGGGGATAGAGAAAAGAGCAGGCAAAAGGCTGGTCACAACCACAGGTCAAGGCACCGGCTATGAAATGCACAAGTCTTTCACAGTGGCATATGTGACCCCTGAGTAAAACGTGACTGCTGGGGCCAGGAAGGCTCAGCATTTAAAGGCAGACGCTGAAGGGCCTGACTTTGCTCCACTGTACTCACATGGGAGATGGAGAGAAATTGACTCTTTAAGTTTTCCTACAACCTCCAAGTATCTGCCAAGCTAGGAGCATTTGCACTTTACGTAACTGTAAAGATAATTTTTGTAAAGTTACTACTGAGTTAAAGCTGGACAATTTAGGACTAAAAAAAAAAAAAAAAAAAAAAATGGCCCTTTTCCTGTTCTGTTATTTAATCCTCTTTCTTTCTTTCTTTTTTTTTGGTCCTGTTTCAGTTAGGCTGTTAGACCAAATGCATCTGTTAAAAGAATTTCCCTGTGGTTTATGTCAGCCCATCAGAGGTCTTAGGCAACAAAGGAACCCATTCCGAAATCCAGCAGCAATTTTTAGCCAGGCAGTTTGAAATTCAGTCATCAAAGACATCAGAAACAAGGCCCTTAAGGGGAGAGCTCGTGACTTACAGGCCATCGTGTGGTAGATGCTGGGCCAGTACTGGCCGCTGTCTCTTTTCAGCCATACCCGGATGGTTCTGTGGAGACAAAGAGAGAGAGTAGTGCTCAGTAGTTTTCTCTTTAGAACACCTTCTGGACGGCATGTCAGGGTTGACTGGACAGAAAGATCACATCATCTAATACTACAAATTTGACATACACACCCATACGAGACCTAATGCCTATGCCAAGAATTTGCAGACATGGTCATCTTTAAACATTTCTGGCAGTGGCATCTGACTCCCCATATACATTAATTTACTTCACACAAGCACCACACCACTCTCCAGATCCAGTGCAGAGCAAAGCAGCCTCAGCAGAGAGAGTTTGCCACAATGCTTTAGAAAGAGTTAGTCTCTAAAATGTGCATAAAAGATGTCCCAGTGATGAGAATGGGTACCCTCAGTGGTGCATGCAAAGGGGGTGTCTTCTTTTGTAACTCAGGACAATTTTGTTTTTAATTTAAAAAAATTCAACATTCTCTAACAAAGTTATTCAAAGGAAAATATACAGATACACAGATAGAATTCAGTATATTATGTATGGCATACAAACTTACATAGAATATATTACATATCACACAGTATGAACATGGTAAGTTATATAATACCTAGAAGTTAAGATTTCAAGTAATTTTAATAGCATAGAAATGTTCATTGTATGATGACATACAAAGGAAGTTGAAAACTATCAACGACTTTTCTGGGTAGAACAAATCATGTCAACAAAATCACATGACTGTCTCACTGGAGACACTGAGGAAAGCGGGAGGCACACAGAGAAAGAGAAGCTGGCGAAGGGACACACACCTCTAATCCTAGCACTTAGAAGGCTAAAGCAGGAGAATGACCATCATGAACTAAAGGCCAGCCTAGAACACACAGCAAAACCTTGTCCTGCAGAAGCATAAAAATGAAGTAACATGACCATGGAAAAACAGTACAGGACTGGGAAAGAGGGTTAAGTGTCTCAATCAGTGGGAGGCCAGGCCTCCTGCCCTGGAGGAAACTGTCCCGCACTGTGCCTCTGGCCTCTCTTTCATCAGGACACACACAGAACTGTGAGGAAATCCTGTGTGTGCAGGAAAATAACAAATGAGCAAGACAGCCAAAGGGCAGAGGGGTGTGTGTATGGTGTGTGTGTGTGTGTGTGTGTGTGTGTGTGTGTGTGTGTGTGTGTGCCCTGTCCTCTCTGGGTACTACACTCTAGTAGTGTCTGCTTTGCTCACAAGTTTCTCATCATCCACTGTCATTCTTGACAACCATGTTTATATTTCTAACAATGGGCTGGCAAGGTGCCTCACTGGGTAAAGGCATTTGCCATCAGGAATGAGGATCTGAGATCAATCCTTGGTACACAGTTAGGAGGAGAAAACTGACTGGGTTGTCCTCTGACCTCTATCCCTGAGCCACGCCTCTCATACATCTGCACATGCACACACCCACAAACACAAAGATCAATAAATAAGAGTCTATTCCTAACTGTAGCGCAACAGTTGACAAATGTTGTTAAGTTTAGACGAAAATCTATAAAAATTAAGTGTTGATAATATACTTCCATCTCTTTATCTAGTTATTTCTTTTCAAAGCTCTATAGGAAGAAAACACAAGAGTAGCTGCCTGGTCCTGGAGAAGGGAACAGACTACCAAAGTGTGAGGAAAGGAAAATGGCAAGGCTCTAGGGTTGGACAAGAGCTGTGTCCACACAATAGAACATGTCACACTACTCTCAAGATCTGCATAGACTCCTGTGTGTAACTAAAAGACAATTCAAACTACACAATCAAGCCCATTTTCTGTGTGTCTTAAGGCCAATGGGATCTGACTAGGTTGCTAGATCCAGCTGGGAGAACAGAGGAACCTGTTAAAACACCATGACAAATGTTACTTCAGCAAAAGCTAAACTGTGGGAAAAGTCTACACACAGAAGACCCAAATCTTTCCACAGATAATTTGGAAGGGAAAAGAAGCAAGATAGGAGACGAGCTTAAGAAATATATCAGGTAATACAATGTGATTCTCACCTAGATTCAGATAAAGAAAAAAAAATACATGCATTCAATCAAAGTAATCAGAAATATGAACAATAGTAGATACTTGCTGATATTAAAATATATATCTTTCTTTAGATGTTAAGAGTTGTTATTATGTCACTGTGCCATTCTTGTTTAGCAAGTTGTTGCGGTTTTGTTTTGCTTTGTTTTGACAAGGTCTTCTTACTACAATAGTACCTCACCTCTGGAGTGTGGGATTACAAGTATGTACACCATGTCTAGCTGTTCTGTTAAGAAATGAACAGTAATTCCTAGGTACCATGCTATCCTTTCTATGTTATCTCCAACTTGTCCACCAGCATCCATGGCCTCCTCATGTTCACCCTGGTCTCTTTCCCAGCCCCAGTTCACCTCCAGTACAGTCAATACCAACCACACCTCCCAAGGAGCCACACTTAGCCCACTGCTGCCATGCACACCATCCGAAGTGGTACGCTCAAGCCTAGCATTCAAGTGGCAAATGCAGGTCTTGGCTCCCCAGGTCAGGCCTTGAAAACCAGCCGGTTGGCATATTTCAAGTCTCCATATGGTCCTCTCAGGTTATGCCCCAAGCTCTCCTCCCTCACTCTCTACCATGAACTACTCTCCAAAGACTAGTCCTTCAAGGTAGACAGTACATTGGATACTATTTCAACACAACTCCTTCATCTAAAAACTCAATGGAAGTATACAAGGATTACCCCAGAACTGATCCACAAAAGGGGACCTTACCTGTGCTGACTATACTCCATGTCACCTAAATCAGAAATGCTATGTCTACATTTCAGCATAATAGATGAAGCCAAAGCAGAGTAACAAGTTAAAGGCCAAGGTGAGTATTAAGTTCACTCAATGGTCCAGAGCCAAGGTACAAAGATCAAGTCATGTTCTATGCAGATCTGCTTTAAGCTCACTGGCTTTATTGACAACAGGACCACCAAAGGGTTAAATCTGGCAGCTAACCAGTCAAGATTTTTAAGTCTAAGGAAGACAATGTTGGCAATTCACCAAAACTCTGCTGCCAGGGAGGTCATGGGTTTAGCAGGATACATTTTCCCCTTTGTGCTCAGAAAGGGCAACAAGACATCAGGAGACCCAGTGGGGAGGAAATAATCTTAAAAGCCTATCTATTACACAACACTGAACCCCAAAATCCAAATCCACACACCTTTGGAACGGTATTTAACCTAGCCCAAGGCCATACCTAGATCACACTTAGCTGGAATCCAGCACTGGAACACAGTGCCATTTTTCTCTGTAGAACAAACAGCATACAACTTGGTCGGCACAAATCCGACCCTGGCTAGGACACAACTGGCAAGCTAGGAAACTGAAACTTTCACGGTATTCCCTTGAAAACTGCTTATCTTTATACGATAAGGACAGAGAGGGCCAATGTCACTGGGAATCAGGCTCCAAGCAGGCAGTAGAAGGCAGCCCTATGGCCTCTTCCCAGAGTTCTCATCTTCAAACCTTCACCATTCTTTACCTTCCTGTGCTGCTGTCATCTCCCTGTCTATGGTTCAATCAATCCAGCATTAAATCTAATCCCGACACCCCAGCATCCTCAAGAATCTGTATGCTAAAAGTTTTTCATGGGAATTCGCTTCATATTATGATCAGAGTGTTTTTCCTTATAAGGTTATTAAAAAAAAAAAAAAAAAAAAAAAAAACAGGCTTCAGTTGGACTAGTTATTGACACTTCAAGGAATCCTAGGCTAACATACTGACTAGTGAGCAATGTCAAAGCAAAGCCTGCTCTCCGAGAAGTTGAAAGCAACAGTTATGTGATGAAAACTGAATGCAAATTACTCAAAAACTTACAACTATATAATAAGCCAGCTACATTAAACACTGAGAGCTGGTGGTTTTGCTGTCCATAAGCCCAATGTTTTCCTGCAGCACACTATTGAAACTACCCCCTCACTAAACAGTTATGAACTAAAACAGAAATTAGCAGAAAATCTCATGCTTGACAACTCTACTGCCAGCCCTAAAGTCAGGTCCTGTTTGAGGTGGGCTTTTTGTTTATTTAAATTTTATTTATGTATTTAAGTTTTTTTTTAACGTATGAGTGCTCTGTCTGCATGTATGCCCACATACCAGAAAAGGGCATCAGGTCCCATTACAGATGGTTGGAATCTACCATGTGGATGCTGGAAATTAGACACAATACCTCTGGAAGAGCAGCCAGTGCTCTTAACTACTGAGCCATCTTGGTCTTGATTTTCGGTCACCTTCTCTGTTCATTCCCTCCTGTGGCTAGATCTCTGATACTCCAAGACCCTAGCAGCCTAAAAAGGAAACTTTCTAAAAAAAATCACCTTAGAATGGTGCATTTACCCCCAATTTCTATTTTCAAACAACAGTCTGCTTTTCCAGAAGATGCCCAAGAATGGATGTGCATCACTTCTTTCTGAGCCAACTAAATGATATGCAGGTCTTCCCACAGCCTTGTCCCTGTGAAGGGATCCCCAGCACTCTAGAAAGACAGCGAGATGCTCAGAGCTTCAGAGCTTCAGCGCTAAGGTCTGGGTGCTGCGCTGCTGTGGAGGACATGTAGGGGAATAACTCAACACCAGCATTAAATCTAATCCCACCATTAGATTAGACATGCCACCGAAGCGTGCCAAGATTTCTGTCACATTCTAAACTAGAACACGCTGGCAAGAGTTTGCCTGCATAGAGTAAAGAACATGCCTTTATCTGATTATAGGAGTGAGACAAAGTAATGGCAAAATCATGGATCACTGGGTAAAGGTGCCTGCATCTGAGCCTGAGGACCCCAGCTTGATCCTCAGGACTCATGGGGGGTGGGAAACACCAGCAGGTACAAATGAGTAAGCATGGATCATTTTTCAAAGGAAAAATGGCAAGCGTGGTTAAATTTAAAGATTTCAGGCTTGGAAACTGGAACTAGCTACCTCTCCAATGCTGAGACACAGGACTGGTCATAAGCATGAGTGAGCCTGAGTCAGACCAACTATTCCACGAACCCACAGCTCACGACAATGAAATCCTTGATGCTTTAAGGCACTGTCTTAAGGTGCTCTGCACACAGCAAAAGTGAACTCATGAAGGTAAGCAGAACATATTTAAGAATCATTTAATTCCAGGACAGCTAGGAATACACAGAGAAACCTTGCCTCAAAAAAAAAAAAACTACACACACATTCATATTAGAGAATTCCCCAGCCCATAAAGTCTCTCCTCTCTCTGTCTCTCTCTCTCTCTCCCCACTCAGGGTTTCTCTATCTAGCCCTTGCTGTCCTCACTTCAGAGCTTACTCAGTAGATCAGGCTGGCCTTGAACTCAAGGAGATCCAGCTGCCTCTGCCTCCCAAGTGCTGGGATTAAAGGTGTGCACCACCACAGATCTCATCTTTTTAAGCTGCAATGGTAAAGAACAAAGATGGACACCCAGCATGGGTCTCCCCCGAAAGGCACTGACTCTCAAGCCAGGAAGAGTCTGGAACTCCTGAGTGTCATTTTAAACCTTCAACCCCATGAGAACACACATTTGGGTGTGCTACATGATTTCCAAAACATATGATGATACCTGAACAATAACCTGAAGACCACCATGCCTACTTGTGATCTCCAACAGCACTCAAGTGTTTCTCCAGAAGCCCAGGGTCAGGCCCACCCCACCTCTAACAACACATTTTTCCTCCTGGGACAACAGAAATAAAGCACTTTAATAATGTTTAATTTTATGCTGCTAAATAGGTAGTATTCAATCAGTTCATTAAAAAGCAAATTTCAGAATATATAACATACTCCAAAGTAAGACCAAGGTCCTGATTTATCTTAAACTCCAGGGAAATCGTAACTGTAAAGAAAGCTGACTATTGTGACTGCTTGTAGGGATACTGACTACCAGACTGGGACTTTGCAGACACTTCTGTGACCTACAACAAAGGGCAGCATTTCCTAGTCTGGCCGAACCTCCGGAAGATACAGATAAAAACAGTCAGTTCTGGCACCTACGGTGGGCTCTAGAACACTAAGATGTCAGCCCTAGAGGAAGAGGGATGACACCACCATCACTTCAATATCTTCATCAAACAAACAGCACTTCCTTCCAGCCAAGTGGCTGCTGCTCTGACCTCTCATTTCCGCTAGAGAAAAACACTCCTTTGGTAACAGGGAAAACAGTGGATGGCTGCTGAGTGGATTCTGTAAACCTAAAGACTACAAACTGGCCTCGTGTTTAGAGGACAATAAGCCTGGCTGCATACAAGGAGAATGTACGTACTGGCCTGCAGTAGAAGCAATGATACTGGAGGCTCTGTGGGGACACTGTATCCAGAGAAGGCTCTCAGGGACCCTGGCACTTGCACCCCCCTAACCAAAATGCCTCCCAAGAAGCCACAGACATGTGGCTGAAATTCCTCCTGCAGGTTTTCTGTGTACCTGGAGACAGCAGTCCAGATGTAATTTTATTACTAGCATCAAAATGATTTTGTGTGACTCCCAGGGAAACAAGAGGCTTAAGGAAAATCCCAAACCCCAGAGGCAGGAATGATCCAGACAGCCTGGAGTCAGCACGGAGCCCAAGGAGCACTCTTTCCTAAGGTTGATAATAATAACAACAACAACAACCAACAAGCCACTTCAGCTCTACCCACAGCCCAGCAGAGCTGTTTGGAAACTCAAGATGAAAGTAACCCAGAAAATAGTAGTTTTAAACTCGGCTTTCTGGCTCTTTATTGGTTTAGTGATTCAAACAAGCTAACATTGGACACATGTTGTAAGCCTCACACTGTTTTAAATGCTAGAAGTTAAAAGGCCAGCAGCATTCAGCTGGGCAGAATGTAGTGAGGCCAGAGCTATGGGGATGGTAAAGGGTGGGCTGCCATCTAGAAATGCAGGGGGGCACTGAGGATGGGACAAAAACAGTACCCCTCAAGGTTCAGACCCTTCAAACACTTTCCTCAGTAGGTATGATGAAATTACCTAAGAACACAAAGCAGGGAATGTTGAGGGGACATAGAGTTAGTAGGAAGGCCTTTGGGGTACTCAAGTACCCAAGGAAAATCCAGTCCAAGTGCTATTTTCTACAAACCAACCATAACCTAGTACTCCAAATGTTCCTTATCAACAACGACTTCAAGCACTTCCACTTTTCCCAGAAGCCTTTCCAAGTGGATGCCCCTGCCAGTATGTAAACAAAGAAAAGGAGATAAGAAGAGGAAAATGTCCCACACAGGACCTCTCCCCCCAAATCTGTACAAGAACACTGGCTGCAGGTTCACTTTGATCTTAGAGGGAACTGTTCTGAGGAAAGCTGTGTGTGGTCTCTGAGGGAAATGAATAATTAAAAAGATGACTTTGAGCTGAGCTGGTGGAGTGCTTACCTAGCAGGCCCCAAAACTGTTCCAGCCTCAGCATCTCATAGACAGGGCATGGTGGCTCACATAGGTAATCCAAAACTAAGGAGGTTGAACCAGGAGAATTAAAAGCTCAAGACCATTCCTGGGTAGATACTGAGTTTGAGGCCAGCCTGGTCTACATGAGAGAACCCCTATCTCCAAAAGTTAAAAAGAAAAGAGATTATCTTATTGTGAAGCATGAAAAAATACTCCATAAAGTAAGTATACATTCCTGCTCCCTTAATTTTCAGAATGATTTGCTAAGTGCATTTTACAGATAAACAGCTAAGTTCTAAAGACCAATACCATTGGCTTCCTATCAGCTTTGCTCCTCCAAGAAAACTTGCAGGTGGCTAAAGTCAGCCAGGGCGGGAAGGCCTATTACACAGCAATGTGAGTCTGTCAATCAACCCAATAATGCTAGTTAGCTGTAGCTTCTCAGGACCTGCTGCACAACCTGCTCTTGGAGGTACTGGCCAAGTGGGAGGATCAGATGAATAATCCAGACCCACAGCAACTAACACCTACTTGTAAGCTGGAGGAAGCTGAGAAAGGCTGATGGTGGTGGACAGGGAAGAATTACTCCACGGTGGAAAGGGGAGCAGAAGTGGCCCTAAAAGGCTGGGATAAGGGAGACAGGGGAGGGCACGTGGATGGAGGAGGGCGCACAAAGGCCACAGCATCCAGGTGGGGAAAGGTGTAAGACGTTAACATTGGTGAGAACCACTAGGAAGTGACAATACATGTGGAAATATAGTAGGGTCCAGAATGGTTACAAGCTCCCCTGCATCCTATCACAGACTCGATGACAATCCACTTTAATGAAAGGTCGTGAAAAAAAAAAAAAAAGAGACATGGTAAAAGTCATTTTGAGGCTGTGGGTTTGGCAAGGCAGATTCAAAGAGAGCATGCTAGTGCTCAAGAACTCAGGCAGGCTGCTGCAGTGATCAAGGTCTAACAGAGCTGTGAGCCGAGGACCAGCCAGGCGGTGAAAATGAACAGGCACTCCCAGCAGCCCGGCCCCAGACAGCCATCCAGCCTTCCAGGCTGGCCCTCGGCTGATGTTTCCTTCCTATTTTGGATTTCTAAGGGGTTCCAACATTCCCAAACTCAGAAAAATGGATCATTCTTTTAACGTTAGTACAAAATCCATGGTTTATGCCTCACTTGTTTTTCTTTTCAAGACTCCAGAGTTTTGGTTCATGCTAACAAGTAGGAGTCCTTATAACTAGCCCCCAATAAACACTGGGCACACTGTCTCCCCTGAACTCCCCTGATAAACAGTACTGAACACAAGGGGAGGTCACATAATTCAACAATGGAGGAATTTAGCACATCGTGTGTGACTCAACTCCACAGTCACTTCTGAAGACTCTGGGAAGCTTGACCTGGTGTCTCCCTGTCTTCCTTGCATGATGTGTGTGCCCTGGGACTACAATATGCCATGGCTGCGTGTATGACTCTAAGGCGTGAGTCCTACTAGGGAGTCAAAGGACCTCATCTTGGCGTTCTCTGCCACAGCAGGGGAAAGATCTACACAGAACATGGATCTGACTGAAATGACTTCTAAGTGACCAAATAAGGAAATAAGGAAAAGCCATGACTCAAAGTCAGTTATAAAAGTTTACAAGGAGGCAGATACTACTGTATCCTCAATTTGCAGCTGAGAAGACCGTGATGCAAAAAGGTTAAGTAGCTCGTCCAAGGTCACGAGACTTGGATGCGAACAGTCACTTATCTCTGGAGCCTCTACTCTTAATTACATTAGAAAAAGAAAGTGGCTGTCCCAGTGAGGGGTCGCTCTCCCAGGCAGAGTCACTGCACTCACACGAAGACTTCCAGCCACCCTTCAGTTTATTTTATAACAGACTAAAGAACCTACTTTCAGGCCTTGAATCACAACCAAAATACAACTGTTAACATCCTGAACAAATGAACAGCTTCCAACTATGGCAGATTTTCCTTCTACACATTTTACCTTAAAAAGGGGTGGGGGGTTAGAGTCAGTTCCCACAAATAATAATACACAAACCATCTCAATGTAAATGTTTCAAGATCAGAATCCTCGGCTATACAATGAGCTGAAAGCCAGCCTGGGCTACATGTGACTCTGTCTCAAACAAAAAAAGGCTACAAGTTGAGTTGGGTTATTTTTTTTTTTTTTTTTTTTTTTTTTTTTTTTTTTTTTTTTTTTTTTTTTTTTTTTGCTTCATCAGCTTATGCACAGCACCTGAAAACAGACAGATCTGTCATTGTTTGACTTAAGCCAAAGAAAACTGAGTTTCCTGGCAGAAATTCAATGCTGGCCTAGCAGGCTCCTGGAGCAGAGACAGCTCATCTCTAACCTTGTCAAAAATAAAGTCAGCAGGTCTGTAACCTTAACTTTGTTAGAAAGCTTTATAACAAGAGTTTCCACCTTTGAAAACGTCTATCATTTGACCAGCTGACTAAGTTTTTGTGCAGTCCTAGAGAGTTCAGAAACAGTTCTATGTCTAGGCAATCAGCCCCTGCAGCCTGCAGGCAATCTCAGCTTCCAGATCCCCCTCCAGAATGTAACTGCTCTGAGTCCAATCCTTACATTTCCACTGAACATCATTTGATGGTGATCGTTGTTTTATTTCCTCAACGGGAAGACAGTACAACCTTACCAAATCCTGTTCAAATAATTCTTAGTTCAAAAGTTTAGGACCCCAATTAAGCCTTATTATCTACACTAACTTCATAGGCTTCAGAGATTACATTCAGCTCCTATGTTAGTCTGATTTTAATGGAAGATTTTACTGAGTGTTATATGCTTTGAAATTTGTGTGTGTGGGAGGGTTATACATGTGAGAGTGCAAGACTCACTTATCTATGTTCACCAACCAGGGGTTACAGGCATGCAGTCATGTCCAGCTTTGTATGTGGGCGCTAGAGATTTGAACTAGGATCCTCCGGCTTACAGAGCAAGTACCCTTACACACTAAGCCATCTCCCTAGCTCATGGTTATGGTTTTTTATGTCCCCCAAAAGGTAATGTGCTAAAGGGCTTAGTCTCCAACCGGTGATGCTATCAGGAGGTTTTGGAAACCTTGGGATGTGCCTAGAGGAAGCAATTGGAGGTGGGAGTGTACCCTTGAAGAGCATATTGGGACCCTAGCTCTTCCCTCTTTTAGCTTCCTGTCTGCACTGGAGTTCACACTTTCCTCTGCCATGCTTGTCCTGAAATAATGCACTGCCCTGCCACAGGTCCCCAGGCAACAAGGCTTAGTGACCACAACGTGAAACCATGAGGATAACTGTTCCCTCTTTCAAGCTGCCTACCTCTGCTGTTCTGTCAGTGACAGACGGGGTATTTGTTAGTGTGTGGGTAACTGTAAAACAACTCTAGGGAAATACATTCAAGATGCTGAGAAAGGAGGAGGAGGGTTGGGGAGCTGGCTCAGCAGTTAAGAGCACACACTGAGGACCAGAGTCTGGTTCCCAGAATAGCTACAGCAGCACACAATCCAACACCCTCTTCTGAACTTCAAGGGCACCTGCATTCACAGTGCGCAGACCCACATATACACACAATTTAAAAATAAAGTTTTTAAAGAAGAGGTGTAAAGAGCATTCTTCTCTGGTGACTGATGCATAATCCCCCCTTTCTTGCACAATGCAGGTGCTCTGAGTGTGGTCTTTGGATCTGCAGAATCCCTCAGGTACTTGACAGAAATGCCAGCTCTCTCAGCTACCCTGACTCCTACCCCAACTCAACTTTGCTAATCAGAATCTCCAGTAGGGCCCACTAGTCACTGGTTCACAGGAGCTCTAAGTGATTCTAATAAACACCTAGTTAGAGAACCACTTTCTAAAGAGCAGAGAGACTAGTGATTGGGGTCTGTGTACCATAAGATGCTGAGCACTTGCCCTGGCATTGAAAGATGCTGAGCTGTGGGTCTGGCACAGACCCATATGACAACACTATTTTTTTTTTTTGCTCTGCAACCCAAAGTGAATGCACATAGTTTTGAGTGTTCCCTGGGGGCCACCACAGATGGTGGACCCGCTGGCACAGGCTTTGGAAAAATGGACTCTGACTTCAGGAAGCCTCTTGATTCTTTAGCTTTTCCTTTCAGGACATCCTCATTCTCTGTGGCTTTTATGTAATAAATTAACTTAAGCTGGATCCTGATATAAACAGTCAAAGTTACTTTCCTAAGCGGATTTGTGGTAGTACACACACCTACAACCTCGGCACTCAGGGGGTTTGGGGTCAGCATGGACTGCACAGTGAGACCTTCTCTCAGGAACAAAAATAAAAATTGTGATAGCACATGACCACAGTATTAGCAATAAGGGATGAAGGCAGGAAAGTTAGGAGTTCAAGACCACCCTGAGCTGCACAGTATATTCAAAGGCCAGCCTGGGTTATGGGAACGCCTGAGTAAAAAACAGACTAAAAAATGGCTCATGAGAAAGCTCAGCCTGTCTGCCACAGGCACACGGCAGCATGCATTCATCCACACTCATACATACATTATTTACTAAAAAATAAAGGTATGCTGGGCTGGAGAGATGGCTCAGTGGTTAAGAGCACCTTCTGCTCTTCCAGAGGACCAGGGTTCAGATTCCCAGCACCCACATGGCAGCTAACAACTGTCTGTAGTTCCAGTTCCAGGCAAACACCAAGGCAAATAAATAAATAAAATAAAGTTTTAAAAAAATAAAAAATAAAAAAATAAAGGTATGCAAAAGTTACTTCTGTAGGCATTAAAGCACAAAATGCAAAGTTGCAAGCCATTTTTTTTTTTTTAAAAAAAAGGAAGGCTCATTGATCAAGGCAGAGATTCAATCCTGTCATTTTGTTTTTCACTGCTGGCATAGTAAATTGCTGACAGATATAGCCTGGACTGGGTTTCTACTAGTGCACAGAGGTATATTAAAAGAAGTTGGGATGGAATTGGCAGACTGGATTCAGATCTCAGTCCTACCACTGAATGGCTTTGTAGTCTTGGTAATAATTACTTCAGTGTGGTTTGTGCCTCAGTTTTCTGACCTGTCAAATGGCCATCAAAATATGGTATGCTACCTTACATTCCATAAACCTCTTGGCAAGACGTGAGACAGCGTCCTCAACTACCACTGCCTGTGCAGAAAAGAAGACAAATGTTCACACTGCATGGCATGAATTAAGACTACAGACAGTTTCATCTATTCAGATCAAGTTTTAGCACCAAATGGGATCTGAGAAAACTTCCATACACAAGCATTTCTGACTTTGAAAATGTACTGAGTTTTGGAATTGCTAGTCAGAGAAATGAACTGCACTGTTCTCATGGGGGGATATGAGCTTGGGTGTAGTGATACACATACATGGCCCCCCCAAACACACACACACACACACACACACACACACACACACACACACACACACAGAGTCCAATTTCGCATTGATAGAAAAGAGACTTTCTCACAGGTAACTACTACCATTTTTAAACATAAAGCTCAACCACACCATTTGCTTGTTTAGAACTCCAAAACTCTAAACAGAGTTTGTCTCTGCCTGTAAAATAAAATCCAGCTTCTAAGAGCCACACCAAAATTCTTTTCCGAAACTGGTCACTCCCCTCCCACGCCTCAGCTCCTCCCTGTGTATCCTCCCATACACCCCAGCTGTGGTCACTTTAGAACATCTAGAGTCATGGCCACTTCACATTCCCTTCTATAAGCCACTCCTTTATCCATGAGGACCTCGTCTAAAGATGGTTCTTGAACCCGGGCGAAGGAGTGAGTCTCTTCCTTCTACATCTCCCAGCATCTGGGGAGCTGAGTAGACGGGAGGGGGGGGCACATCCTCAGTAAACTGCTCAGCATTTGAAAGTGCTATTTTAATGTCAGCTGCCTTTATAGGTACGGTGGAGACAGGCTTGTCTGACATATTCTTGGCTGAAGAAGGGAAGCCAGTGTTCTAAGTCCTCAGACGAATATACAGGCTTCCTTGGGTCAAGGGCCATAAAGGGCAATAAATCAGAAGTTATGTGAGCACGGGCATTGTGGCTTTTGATCCCTCTCTTATTCCCGAGACCTCACACTCAATAGATACAGTATTCCTAAGTGGGATGAATGAATGATGCAGTATGGCAAATGTAACAGTTCAGAGGAACAAAAATAAGACCAACCAAAACAAGACTCACAGCCCATACTTACTAAATCTCAATGATAAGTACCCACAAAAAGGCTTGACATACACATCAGAAACCTTCAGTAACAACTCCCTGGGGTTCTAGTCATTTGCCAGAACCCTGCAGGACAATCCAGGAGTGAAAAAAATAAGCTGATCCAAAACTCCCCTGAATATCTGAGTCCCAAAGCAGCTTAGTAATCACTTTCCATAAAATCTTTATTAGCACTATTCCTCCCAGTAATCTCAGATATTTGACAATTTACCCAACATGCATGAGTCACAAATAAAATATTTTACTAAATAAGGCCTGCTGACTTTACCAAGTGTCGTCTGCACTCCTGTTTATGTCATGCAAATAGCATTATTCTGGCATTTGCCTTGTTTACATTGCCTGGTCTCCCCTCTCATGTTCCTACCCTCCCCATACCACTTTAGTTTCCCATGCTCCAGCAGGCACCACCTTTTTTGAAGTCAGCCACAAGTAAACTTTTCCCTCCCTCGCTGCCTGAGGGAAAAGCCCTAACCAAGCTTATTCCAAAGCCAAATAGAAAGATCCAGTAGGAGCCAGGGGCTTCAAGTTTCCTTTTCCCATTCAGGGCAGGCCCTCAATTTCAGTCACTTCAAAAGGATGAGGACAAAGGATGGCATCTGCCTCCAGCTTTCAGAGAACAGTAGAATATTCGCACCAAGACTCTTCCAGTCCATCCTACGGCTGCTTAAGACTACAAGGAAACTGTTTTCTCCACTATGTCTTAAACCTTTAAGATTTCAGACTTGCTACAATTCTAAAGCAAGGCTATTTCTCCAGTCACTTTACACTGCCCTGACAACCAGAGGCCAGATGACAAGTCCTGGGTTCCATTTCTGGCTTCCTCTACATCTTCCTTGACTCAGAGAAACTAGTTACACCTCTGTGGCTTCAGTTCCCTCTTGGGTAAAATGAAATCACCAAACGAAATGAGTCTTTTTTCCTTAGTGTGGCGACCGGCAAATGGCAGGAACATTGACAACATCCAAATTACTTCCTTGCAAATTTTCTTTTTAAAATGAGTGCGTCTAGCCTTTTTAAGAATGAATCATTTTTATTTAAAAATTGAAAAACTATTTGGTCAAGTAAGAGTTCAGAGAGTTCTAGCAGCGGAAGTAAAAAATAAACAAACAAACAAACAAACAAACAAAAAACCTGATCCCGAGGCCAGGTAAAACTTTGAAAGCTACAGCCCATCCCGCGCCTCGCAGCCCCAACTCCAAACAAACTAGAAGTTAGAGATGGACGTCCCTGGAGTTCCTTTAAGAAATAAACACCCGCACCAGGTTCCCACGTAATCAGCCACTAGCCCTCTGGGACTGGGAAAAGGACCCAGGAGAACCCAGAAACTCTGGAGCACCAGGTGAACCCCCACGAGGAAGACGCAGGAGGCAAAGGTCTCAGGCTGAAGCAGCGCCAAGGGACAGGGTTTAGGTGGCGGGGGCAAAGGCTGGCCAGAAGACCAGGACGACTGGCGTCCCAGAGTAGCAGGGGCGCACTGGGAACCCAGGACTGGAGACCTGGGTGGGAGCAAGAGATTCTGTCCGGAGGGGACATGGCGGGGACGAGGTCCCAGGTTGATAGGGTGTGGAGAAGGTCTTGGACTAGACAGGCCCTGTGAAGTGGGGTCCCAGGATGGAGGGGTGCAGGCTCCTGAGTTTGGGTGAGCCCTATGGGTCAGGGTCCCGGGCTGGAGAGGAATTGTGGGACGAGGTCCTGGAATAGAGAAGAGTTGTGGGGGGCGGTGGCTGTAGGGGCGCTGTAGGACGGGGTCCCGGGATGCAAGGGTTCTGTGGATCAGGGTCCCAAGATAGAGGGGGGCGCTGTGAAACTAGGTGCTGGACTGAAAGAGCGCTGTAGAATGGTCCAGGCTAAGGGAGCATGTTTTGGGGTTCCCAGGACTAAAGGCGCGCGGCGGGGGAGCGTTCCCAGACTGGAGGAGTAAGACAGAGCCACCTAAGGGCACCCAGATCACAGTGGACTGCAGGGACACGGGAACGGGGGAGTGGGGAGGGGGGGAACACGCTCGACCCGAGGTGACCACAGGAGGGGAGGCAGAGGCACGGACCCCACGCCTCGTGGTCGCCCCCACCATGCGCCCTGGCCCCCGCGCGCTCCCAGACCCTACCTGTCCTCGCTGGCGGTGATGACGCCGTCTTCCTTGGGGATGAGCAGCGCGGCTGTGACGGCGTCCTGGTGGCCTTCGATCTTGCTCAGCAACACCGGGCGGCTGCTCTGCGGCCTGGAGTGGATCTCGGCCGCCATGTTCGCGCCGCGGCCTCCCCCGCGGGCGGCCCATCAGCTGACCGCCGGGCGGGGACGCGCCGGTTGCTTAGGGCAACCAGGCCGCGTGTGCGCCGCGCTGCCGTAAGCTCGCGAGCGCCGCCGCAAGATTCCCGTATTGTCTAGGAGAGCCGCGCAAATATAGTTCTGTCACCCAGGAGAGAACGCCTGAAAAGCCAGAAAACAGATTGAGCTGAGCAATAAATAGCTGAACATAGGCACCTGACCCTCAAACAATACTATAAGAAATCATTGTTTGAAAGACAGACACACTCCAATTTTAGGCATGTTAAAAAGTGAGCATCGTAGAATATTTGAGCTGCAGTAGACAGCATTGAATGGTGAACAGATCCTGTTTTTTTTTTACGTGGGTTATCTCAATATCGATCAGTTTGAGAGATGGGGATAATGAATGGTTTTGTCTCAAAACTGAACCACGGAAAGACCTCTCCTTACTTAACATAGGCATAGCTATGAGAAAAACACAAGCAGCCCTAACCTGGGAGCTGGGGCTGATAGCATTATCCGAGTGTTCATAGCCTGTGCCTGTTGAAGAGACCCAGCATGATTCTACTCCATGATCATTAACATTGTGCAAACTGCAACGCTAAATACTCTCCTGTCCGGGAGACTCTGATCACTATTTTTTTTTTTTCCACTTATAGCTTTCTCTTCCTTCTAGTCTTGATCCATCCAGTAAGATGTTAGAATACACAATTTTGCACCATCCCCTACTTCCTTTCTGCCAACTTCCTGTCCAGACAAAAGCTCTCTTCCCTCAAATCTCCAAATCATCTAACACCAACCCTTCTCCTACAGTTGCTGTTTTTTGACTTTTTTTTTTTTTTTTTTTTTTTTTTTTTTTTTTTTTTTTTTTTTTTTTTTTTTTTTTTTTTTTTTTTTTTTTTTTTTTTTAACCAGATGCCCACTGGCTCCCTCTCCGGGAGGCATCTTCTGCCAATCTCACTTGTTTAGCTTCAGGTGTGTTCCTGTTGGGTTTTGGCTGGAGGACATTGATAATAAGTTGAAAGGGCCATAAATGAGACCAAGTCAAAACTTTAGATAGCTCCCATGTTAGGCCTTCAACACACATAACATCATGTGATTCTATCATCCGAACTGAGGCTGTATACACACAAACAATGGGTTTGTGAGCCACAAACCATGAGTCTCAAGTAACTCTTTCCTCAGTTGCCTCTTGTCTGGTGGTTTGTGTCTGGCAATGAAAAAAGTAGCTAATTCAGTAGTAGAATGCTTCCTTAGCCTGTACGAGAACCTGGGCGTTGGGTGGCAGTTTCCTCTGAGGTTAAGCGTCTATAGGCCGAGGGACTCTCAGTAAGGCAGGGGGTGCTTACAGAGAGATGCAACAAAGTGTCCTAAAGGAAAGGGAAATATTGCAGCCTGCTAGGAAGCTCCCTGAACTCCAGATGTGAACAACTCAAAATAGCTTTGAGGAAGTCCCTGAAACTAACCAGATTCTCTGGGCCTCTCGCTCCCTAAGCGTGTAGAAGCAGTAAAAATGGCTGGGGGCCTTCTTAGATAAGTCAGGCTACCTGGAAGACTCCCTGACCAATTGACCTGCCTGGGAGAAGAAGAGACCAGCTAAGCT
Organism: Sigmodon hispidus; assembly: GCA_004025045.1. NCBI lineage: Eukaryota > Metazoa > Chordata > Mammalia > Rodentia > Cricetidae > Sigmodon > Sigmodon hispidus. The sequence continues at coordinate 108,545 of PVIH01002860.1, forward strand.
GCAGGAAAGAAACAGGAACCAGCCAAGGTGTGCTATGTATGGGACTATGCTCTTGTACACTGTAAATATTTAGGTGGTGGCTGGAAGATGCAGAGACCAGCTGAGCTCCCTGGTAAAGTTTCCTGTCAACTCACCTACCTAAAAGAGATGCTCTCCAACCTGCTGAGCTCCCTGAAGATCGGGCAGTGTGCTCCAGGTTTCCATATTTCATGAGCTGTCACCATGCTCAAGTGACCTTTGGGTGACACATACAACTGTCCTTTGAGTCATCTCTGCTTCTATAATCCGTGTTCTCTTGTAAGTAACCCCAATAGAATGCATTGGTTCACCAACTTGGATTTTAGTGGTATCCATACTTGGTCAGTTGTTGGTTTTCTCTCTGGGGAATGTAGACATTTGTTCATGTCTTCCCAAAAATAGTATTGTAAGACACAGAGTTTCCAACTATAGTAATATCAGAAAGACAGAAAAGAGAGAGAAGGGACTGACATTCCACTGAAGGAAATGAATACTATGTGAAATAAATATGGTATGAGAAAATGTTGGATGCAATGAAGAAAATAAAGCAATGAGGCTAACATGGAATATAGGGGTATTACAGTTCTGTGCAGGTTCTGTGGAGAAGACAAAGAAGACCGCACAGAGCTGCTTCATGGAGGTGCTTCAGGGTCTGTCTCAGCTGCTGACAATTCCCAGGTGCCAGCCACCCCCTTTACAGGACATCTTGCATTTTACAACTAAGTGTGACAGGAACATACAGACCTGACCATCAGCGTACATTGCCGATCAATATTGGATTCTCAGCCCTCTCTTGGCCTGAGCAGGCTTCATTAGCCCTAAGGTACTACTGATTATTCCTACCTAATCTTGCTAGTGCTCTCCCCTTCAATGGTGTCAAACTCTAATAATATCCTGGGTGCCAACCTCTAGCTCAGTTTCTTCTTGTAGAGAATACAACCTGAGTCAACTGACCAGTGGAGGCCTCCTTGCAGAGACACACGTGTCTTAAGCCAGTAAGAAAGTAAGTCCTTTGGAATGTGAGCAAAATGCTATCCTGAGGCAAGGAAACAGCACACCTCCGGAAATGTCCCAGAAGTAAGCAGGCCCGGGGTTTTATGGGAACACAGCAGCAAACATGCTGGGGGAAGGTGGGTGGCAAGAAGAAAAATAAGACAGACAGAATAGATGATGCTGGGCCAGCAGACCTCAGAAACATTTTGGTTTTGCCTTCAGATTTGTTGGGAGGCCAATGACAGATTTAGGGGAGACTGGACTTCTACTCTTAGGTTTTGGTTTTGAGATGCTCTTGCTATATAACCAAGATAGATGGTTGTAAACTCACAATTCTAAGGCAGCTCAGAATCAATTCTCCTTGTGTATCCCAAGTCCATCGGTTTCAAAAGGCTGTTAACCACCCTCTACTGTCACCATTTGAACCCATATCCTTCTGGCTTTGCCTCTTTACATTCCCAGAGGCTTCCAGCCAACTTATTTGACTACTCTTCATTATCTGCATCCCTTCCTCCTTAAACTGAATATCTTCAATGGACTCCAAACCAACACACATTCGACCTAGTTTTCTCTTAATTGATGGGGCTTCCTCCTCTGACCTCTTTCTGGGATCTGTTTCTCTTGATAAATGTCAATGTGTACAAGGGCTCTGTCTTCTTTACTTACACCAGTGATTCTCAACCTTCCTAATGCTCTGATCCTTTAATACAGTTTCTCATGTTGTGAGGACCCCGAACCTTATGGTAATTTTATAATTACTTTCATTTCTACTTCACAGCTGTAATTTTGCTACTGTTATGAATTGTAGTGTAAATATATTATATGCAGGATATCTGATATGCACCCCATGAACCTTCAGCTTGAAAACAGACTACTTACACATATATAACATATACTTTTCCTCTGGACTTAATTATATCTTACATCTGTACGAAGAAAATATATACTTAAAAGTTAGCATGCATTCGAACATTGATTTGATGAAATATGTATAAGGGAGGATGAAAGAAAAGCTTAATTTGTTTATATAAACTGCCTTAAAGATATAGCTAGATTGTTTTCTGTGCCTTTTGGAGAAAACCACACAGAAGCATTCATAGTTACAGGAGACTGGAAGGGATATACACTTTTGGGTCAGTCCACCTCAGTTGTTTGGACTTTGTATACATTGAACAACTGTCAGGGTGATTTATTTTTTTTTCTGCTTCTTAAAGTAGTTTGGAAAATAAGGCCTATTAAGGAGGCAAATTAATGAACAATAAAACTACAAAGAGTATATTTGAGCAAGTACAAAGTAATAAATCAGAAAGGTTCTGACCCAAAGTGGTCTGGGGGCATCCTTTGAAGACAGGCTTTTAAAGGGTGAATGTTAAGGAATCATAAAAAATGGTTAGCTGCTGCAGCTCTTATGTGGCCTTGTTTGATTTGTCTCACTGAAAAGATTATAGTTGTATAATTAAGATCTTGTTGACTGCTTCTGATTTGTTGAGCTTAGGTTTGTTTTCCTTTACTATAAGTATTTACAGGAAGTGGGTCAAGTTAAGTTTCACTCATGCTTGCAAACCAAGAAGGGTTAAGGGTTAAGGGTTAAGGTCTCTGATGAGGTTTAACAGATTGTATATGTTCAGATAGACTTCAGGCTTGAGGAAACACTGATCTCATGTACCCCAGATAGGATTCAGACTCACTATATATAGCTAAGGATGATCTTGAACTTCTAATTCCCCTTACTCTACAACTGGGATTAGAGGCCTGTGCCACCATGCCATTTGTGTGGTCCTAGACCTCAGACACCCTACTCAGGGACTCTACTACCTGAATTACATCCTCAGACCAGAATTTATGAATAAACCCTTTATAGATCACCGACCTTTCTTACTTAATTTTTAACCATCTTGCTGCCTCCAGAGCAAAACATAAACTTGGTTCCTCTTTTTTGTTGCTAACAACTGAACACCCCTGACTGCTAAAGATGCTTTGTCTGTATGGCTGGACCTTTGGAAGTGCCATTCACAGAGGAGGGAGCTGTGTCATTCTTCCATCTGTTTGTCACCTTCACATAGAGACCCAATAGACACCTTCAGCTCCCTGTTGGAAACTGAGCCCCACAACAGTTTCTTCATCACCTTGCCAGTTTAGAAAGTGATGACTCCAGTCTTCTAGTTCATCAGCCATCAGTTTTCTCTTTCTTTCATGGCCCATGAGGGTAAAGTTGAGTGGCAGTGTATAGAAATGATAGGACACTAATGTGAAATCCCTAGGTCCATCCTCAGCACTAACCCTAAAAGAATCAATCATTCCATCAAATTAGAAGCTCTAGACATGATGATGCACACCTATAATTACAGTTCTAGGGAAGCCAAGCAGGAGGCCTTCCACAGTTTTGCATCAATTCAGTGAAAATCCTATTAACTTTTACTGGTGATGTAGGAAGCAGAGATCATGTAGAGAAGCCACCATGGATCTCACAATTAATCACCCATTTTGTCATGACCGTTTAAAATTCTCAATTCTTACTCTGAATTCCTTGAGAGAATGTCGTTATGGTTTCATTGTAGTGCTAATAGTAATAGGTACAATTATCACTAATTGCTACCTTTAAAAAGTTTCAACATTGAACATTTAGATGAATTAAAAAGTGTGTTAGCTTCATAGGTCAGCATTTTAATTTGGCCTTGACTTTCACTCTTCACATCTCTGCTTCTTGAGTATAATTTCCCTGCTAGTCATTCTCCTGTTTGCTACCCACCCTCTCCCTGCTCAGTCTATGTCATAGATAGCTTAGTTCTGCAGTCTTCCTAGACCAATTTGTTCCCTGATATGTTTGTATTATGGCAAGCAGGTGTGGGAGACTAGCAGATGCCAGGGAAAAGGAAACCAGGATAATTGAATAGCTTTTTCTGCTCAAGAAGCAAAGTCTTTTCCCAGCATCTCCAGTTTCCACTGGATATAGCTCCCTCTTTTGTCTTAGAGGTCAGTCTTGGCTAAGAGTCTGGGGTTCTGGGACTCCCTGGTGTGATGATATCTCCTCCCTGTCTTTGTAACCCTGCCCTAATCCTTCCCCATGACCCCCGGTAGGACTTTCAGTTCTTCCAACACCTTGAAACCAGTTTCTTTTATTAGCTTCCTCCACAAAGCCATCTGATATGGTTCCCATTTATATGATTAACCCCAACCAATACAATTAGTGTGACAGTATAGTCATAATGACTGACACAGTAATACCAGCACGAGGAAAATGAGGCAGGAGGAAAGCCAACTAGAGGTCAACTGTTGTTACAGAGTAAGACCCTGTCTCAAGAAACCACACACACACATACACACAAAACTACACATGGTTGCAAGGAGAACAGATAGGAAAATGAAAAAATAAAAACAACCAATACTGTGCTACTAATGAATTACCAATAGCATCACAAGGATTATATGGTAAAGCCACTATGACAATATATTTACATTATAATACAACAATTATTAAAGTAAATGTAAATAACATAATTCATATAAGCGATAAGCTTTTTAAAGTACAGTATTGAGGCTGTTTGTTAATTTTAGTGGCTATCATGTAATTAATTAAGAGGAAATGTTTAACATGATCAGCCTCTCTCTGCATTTGTTCCATACACTCATAAACTTTTCTCTCTCGAAGCATGTGAAGTCCGTGGCATAAACTGACAGTAGAATCTCAGTGTCATCTTGTTCCTGGGATAACTCATCTTAGTCTTGCCAAAAGACACAAAAAACATGGTCTGTCCCGGACAGGAAAGAAGACTTGATTTCATGTAGCCATTTCACCTGTCCACAAACTGTTCTCTTCATAAAGCCCAAACAACCTCTACATGTTTATTTACACCAAAGAGAAGCAGCCCAAATGGAGTCGGGAGCTCTGAGATTCTAGCCAGTGTGGTCTGCCATCTCCACTGTCACTGCGCTTGCCACCTGCTTTTACTTACTATTCACAATCCTGCTCCACCCTGATCTTTCCTCTTATGCAAGGGCAAGTCCCGTTAAGCATTGAGAAGGTGTAGACACTGCCCACCAAATGCTCTAGTCAAAATACACCACCATCATTCTTTGGCCCAGATTCAAGGAGAAATTCCCCAGATTAGCTGTCAGCACACAACCTTGCACTAGAGTAACCTCAGAAGTCCCTCCTGATCTTGCTATGGCAAGAGCTGGACTGGGTCCCCGGCCATGGCTTATATTTACATAAATAAAGCTTACTGTTGCATTCTGGACTTCTCCCGGTCCCTAGTAGTCTCTTTGGGGAATTTGGGCACAGCAGTCTTAACAACAAGCAAGCAAAGACAGCCAGCTTCCTTCTTCCATGCCATTTATGCAGGCTGCCAAATAGAAAGTTAAGGCCCAGATTAAAGGTGGTTTTTCCCACCTCAAAGATCTGGATTGCAAGTGGATCTTCTCAGTTCACATAATTTAACTAAGGAAAAAAAAATCACTCATAGATGTGCTCAGCCATTTGGGTTTTAGTTAATTTCAGCTGTAGTCAAGTTAACAACTAAGAATAGCCACCACACCAAATAAACCTTTCCTTGTTTTGAAGTTATGATATTAACAGTTAGACAACAGGGAACTGAATCCACAGAGCTCCATGTGGGGCATTAGTGGGAGAGACTGCTTGGGACCTTGTTGTAGAATATTACTTTAAGATGTGTTATATTTGCTTATGGAACAATGCGGAACATTTGTTTAACGATGCAAAGATATGTTGCATTTTATTTATGTTGCATTTGTTTAACTCTGTGAAGCTGTGTTACTTTGCTTGTCTAAGCCACTTGATGTTATAATAAAGAGCTGAATGGCCGATAGTGAGGCAGAAGAAAGGATAGGTGGACTGGCAGGCAGAGAGAATAAACCGAAGGAGAAATCTGGAAGAAAAGGAAGAAAGACCTAGAGAACGAGGAGAGGAGGATGCTAGGGCCAGCCAACCATGGAGTAAGAGTTAAAGGGAGAAAAGTATAAAGGCCAGAAGCCAAATGTAGATGGCTTAATTTAAGAAAAGCTGGCTAGAAATAAGCCAAGCGAAGGCCGGGTATTCATAATTAAAAACAAGCCTCTCTGTGTGATTATTTGGGAGCTGGGTGGTGGGCTCCAAAGAGCAAAGGGCCCCCAAAGAGCAAAAAGATGAAAACCAACCAACAACAGGACCTTGCAGCTTTTTATTTTTTTTATTTGAAAAAATCATGTTTCAGAGGATGGTGACCTGAGAGGCGCCAGCAGAGAATGTGCAGCAGAGAATGTGGTGGTGATGTCCATGAGCCAGGACAGTCTATATGAGTGCTTTGGTGGTAGTGGCAGGGTGGGCACAGCAGCAGAGGCAGAGGCCCCAGCACATCCTTCTGCCTTCCAACCTGAGCCCTGGTGGTGGGAAGGCTCCACTGCTGGAGGATGGGAATTCTTTTCACCCAGTTCTGGAGGCTGTTCAATCACCAGCAGCACAAAATTATCCTTGTTGGGCTGGATAATTTGGGAAAACTATCATCCTTTACCAGTTTTCCATGAGTGAAGTTGTACATACATCCCCTACAATAGGAAATAATGTGGAAGAGATCTTGGTTAATAATACACGTTTCCTGAAGTGGGATATTGCCAGTGAAGAATCGCATCACTCTTCCTGGAACTAACTGTACTAACATTGAGTTTGTAATTGTTTCTTTTCTTTTCTTTCTTTCTTTCTTTTTTTTTTAAAAAAGCTTTCTTTTGAAGAGGGCACCAGATCTCATTTTGGATGGTTGTGAGCCACCATGTGGTTACTGGAATTGAACCCAGGACCTCTGGAAGAACAGCCAGTGCTCTTAACCTCTGAGCCATCTCTCCAGCCCCTGAGTTTGTAGTTGTTATGGACAGTACATGCAGAGAAAGAATTTCTGTAACTAGAGAAGAGCTCTAGAAGGGGATCTAGCTAGCCCATGGGGATCTAAGAGAAGCTGGATTGATGATTTTTTTTTTTTTTTTTTTTTGCTAATAAGACATTAAAAAAATGCATGACAGTAACAGAGATCTCCCAATTTTTGAAGCTAACTTCCATAAAAGATCGCCAGTGGCATATTCAAGCATGCTTTGCTCTTGCTGGGGAGGGGTTAGGTCAAGGACTTGAGTGCAGGATGTCTCAGTTGAAGATCAGGGGTCTCTATTGACCTCATAGACTCTGTATCAACAAAATGCTGGACTTTACCTGAAAACTGAAAAAACAAAACCACAGTTCAGATATATTTATAATAATAAACCAATTTAAGAGTTTTTTTTTAAGTAGATTAAGACCACCTTTGAAAACAAAGAGGAAATTGAAATGTCACAACCCTGTCTGCTTTCTCGTAAGCTGTGACTGACATTTTCCCATGATGAATCCTCTCAGGATATGGTATAGTTGTAGAGCTTTGTTGTCAGCAAGACTTGCCCACCCCACCCCAAGTTGAAAGTTCCCCTCTAATTACATTGAATCAAATACAAATCAGCAGATACTGTTTCCAGTTTTTCTCAATGTAATATTATGGGAAGTATTTTGCTTAAAGTTGAATAAGTATCATGAATATACTTCAAGTTCAGATTAATGGCTTTGATTTGTGTTCTTTTTTTAAATTTTTTAAAAAAATATTTATTTATTTATTTTTAATATTTATTTTTATTTTATGTGAATTGGTGTTTTGCCTGCATATATAGTTGTGTAAGGGTGTCAGATCCTGGAATTATAGACAGTTGTTAGCTGCTACGTGGATGCTGCGAACTCAGATCCTCTGGAAGAACAGTCAGTGTTCCTAACCGCTGAGCCATCTCTCCAGCCTCTAAATATTTATTTACTTATTATGCATACAGTTTACAGAAGAGGGTACCAGATCTCATCATAGATGATTGTAAGCCACCATTTTGCTGGGAATTGAACTCAGGACCTCTGGAAGAACAGTCAGTGCTCTTAATCACTGAGCCATCTCTACAGCCCCTGATTTGTGTTCTAAAGAAAAAGACATAACACATAACAACCTTAGATATTACCTTAATGTTGTTCAGTACCAACATTGGTGTAAAGTGTCATTTTTGTAGCTTATGCCTCTGTTCTTTATATTGCCCTACCAAGCTAGCCCTGACCTAGAATTGTTGAGCTGCTCCTTAAAAACAAAACAGAAAAAAGCTTGATACTGTATACTAATATTCGTTGCTCAGTAACAGAGATGGAAAAATGTAACTAAAGTGAGTAGAGAGAGCATCTCCTAGACTCCTGGCCCGGTATGACTGGGCAGAATTACAGGGGAAGCAATTACCAGACTTTCTCTTCTGATGATCCTTATGCCAACTCAGCTACTAATTGATCAGTCATAAATTGTGATTAAAACTAGCAGGTAATTTTTAATTGAAAATCATGGTGTGAAATAAATCTACCCAAAGAGGTAACATTCTATGAATAGTAGTAATTAATTTAGGTGTAACCTTTTTTAGGTATTACATTATATAAGAAACAGCCAAAATAAATTTGAGAGTAAACATTGGCATAGTTTTCAATGAACATAGACAATTTCTCAATTTGCAGATTTATTTCTTTCTAAAGGTTTTCTTACATGTTCATTCATTGCATAAAATGCCTTGCTTAATAGTTAGGAAATACAAATATTCTGAATGATTTCAAGAATTTGATTGAAAATTTGACATGTTACATTATTTTTACCTGAAGTATTTTGACCCCAAACACATTTATATTTGCTATTTTAAATTTATTTAGAAGTTGAAGATATTTCTGTCATAACTATAAACAAAATTATCATGTGTTTTAACATATTCTTAGTGACTCTATATGCCTTTTGTGCCCTGGAAATTTGAAATATAGTCAAAACTGTCAAGATTTAAGATATTTTTTAAAAAAAGATTTAATTAGTTTTAGTATCATTTAAAATTTTCCTAAAGATTTTGGTAAGAAATAGAAATCCACATTGTAAACATTGGTGAAACTTTGAAAAAAAAAACCTTTCCATAAAATATGAGATATCACAGGTGCAGATGAGTGTTATCAGGAATGCTTTGTATTTCAGATCTGCTGTGGCGTCTCGTCTCAGTGCACTCTCAGCATTTAATATTTGCCTGCCTGCTCTTAGAAAACCCTCCCTCAATCACTAGGCTTTGTAGCACCAAATTCTGGTCATACATTCTCATACTTTTAAAAATTGCAATGAGAATTTCCTCTTGTATGTATATTAAAAATTCCCCTTAAGGACTCAAATCTACTTTGTGGTTTTGTCAAAGACAAATTGCCTCTAATACAGCCCCACCCACTTCTCCTAACCCAGACCTACAGCCTTTTGGCTTTTTATTTTTAACTTGAATAAACATGTGCATAGTTGCTTGGATCACTGTTAGATCAGTTCAACACATAGCAGCACATTCTCACATTCTGGTGCTGCCGAGATATTCAGTAAAAATTATTCTTAGTTGGATGTTTAAAGTATTTGTTCCATTGTTAAGGTAGGCTTAGTATAACCAGATGTTGACATGGCATAAGAAAACATTAAACGTTACCATTTTTACAAAATATGAGGTTTTGATTTTTTTATCCCTTTTAAGCTAAGCATTAATACTATGATGTCTCTGTACTTGTACATAAAAACAAATTATGACTGAGTAAAAAGAGATTTAACATATGAAAATATCACACTTGTCAAACAGTATGTGGCTTAAACATGGCCAAGTACCCCTTGTCATCATGCTGGCAGTGTACATGTCATGGGGCAGAACTCAGCAAGTCCTGTGGTTTCAGATGTTAATATGTGACTTCTGGGTGTAAGCAAACATCTCATTTAACCTCACTATGCTCAGCTTTGAAAAAAACCAAAGATTTATATCTCTGTACACATGGATAGACTTAAGTGTCCTGTTCTCATACTATTTTTTTTCATGCAACACTGCCTTTTTTAAAAGATTTATTTATTTATTATGTATACAGTATACAGAATAGGGTACCAGATGTGATCATAGATGGCTGTGAGCCACCATGTGGTTTCTGGGAATTGAACTCAAGACCTCTGGAAGAACAGTCAGTGCTCTTAATCTCTGAGCCATCTCTCCAGTCTTTGATACTAATTTTGAAAAAGCTGTTGAACTTTCCTTGATATCTTAGTAAAAACTGACGGAAGGTAAATCATTTGAATATATTTGATTTTGTCATAACATTTATAAAGTGTATGTTTCCCATTAAAAAAAACCAAACACTTGCTCTAGTTGTCATTGCTGAGAACCCCTGTACATAGAGACACATCTGTTAAGCTTGAGGTTAATGCTAATGCATCAGAGAAAGACCACTGATCCAAATCATCATGGCCAAATCAATTAAAGCAAACTTTTTTATTTTTTAATTTGTGAACATGGGATGTCTTTCCCTAAAGGTGGGGTTCAAGAGATCAGTATTGAACATGGGGAAGATAGGGTCTTTTATAACCCAGGAGTAAAGGGTCTCCAAATGGGAGATTTGACAAGCAAAAAAGATTACTACAGAATCAGATCATAAGCACAACAAGTCAGTCACAACAACCTCTGAAACAAAGACAGAGTTGCAAGATGGTCATGACAAGGTGTTCATAATAACCTTTTGCAACAAAGGCATGGTTGCTGTTTCCTGGAACAGGCAGTACAGAACCATTCGTAGTTAAGGTCACAGGTGGGGAAAAGCCCAATCCTTGAGAAACAGACATTTAACAATTAATAGGAATGAAACTAGTTGGTCTTTGCTATAAAGTGGGTTTCAAGCCCCAAATGGAGAAAGGCTGGTTCATCAGTTAGATCGACCAGCTTTAGTTTCTTTCTCCCAATTATAAATGAAACATTTGCAGAAATGAATAATGAAATAGATATAGAAATGAAATATTGCAGAAATTACAATTCCCTATAACTTGGTTCAATCCACTTATCCAAATTTCCAATGCTTTTACTACTATTTTGATGTGTTTTAGATAATTTACTTTAACTGGATATCCACTAGAAGCCCTTTTATAGATTTAAGTAAGCCATTCAGATTCTCTGTCTCGAAGAATTAAGAACTTCAAACCGGACTGTACAATCCTATTGTTAAAGACTTTCTAACTAGGCAATAACATGTCTTGGTCTGTATTTCAAAGGAGGTGATATGGATGTCTGGGCAGGAAGAGAGATAGATACAAGGCTTGTTTGGAGGTCAGTTACAATAACAAGAAAGAGGCAGGGAGACACTGCTGCGGAAATAAATTGAAAAATAAGTTAGTAACCAGAACAAGCTGTTTGTGAAAACAAGCACCATCAAAGACACAGGAGCCTAATCTGGGTGACTGCCAGAACACTGCTGTCTTTATATAGAACGGTAGAAAGGATCCTCTAAAGGTCAAGATGTTCAGCAGGAAACTAAAAACAGAGACACTTCCCTTTGTGACTTTAGGGCTTCCATTTATATTTTGTTAGGAAAGCCGCAGACATCAGTAAAGATTTTTAAAAATTAGTAATTTCACTGTTATTATTTTGTTGCACCCCGCTATGTCTCCTCCCCATGGTTTTTTGTTTGTTTGTTTGTTTAGGTAGTTATTTTAAAATGCAAACTTTAGCCTGAACTGACCATCTCCTGTGACCAGATTGGTGCCTGTCCCAATTGCCATCAGACAGGTATCACTCAGTAGCTGATAAAGGCAAATGCAGAGACCCACAGTCAAACATTAGGCAGAGTTCTTTCGGGAAGGAGGAAGAGGAGGAGGAGGAGGAGGAGGAGGAGAGGAGCGGGATGGGGGTAAGAGTGGGGGCTGTCAAGGACACCACAAGAAGGCTCACACAATAAACTAACCTGGGCTCACAGGGGCTCACAGAGACTGAACCGACAACCAGGGAGTCTGCAAAGTGGGACAGTTGTGTTCTCCTTTCTTAAGATCAGGAACAGGGCCTGTTTGACTCTTTCTGGCTTTTTGGATCCAACTCCTCATACTGCCTTACCCAGCCTTAATACAAGGGGAGGTACTTAGTCTTCCTGCAACTTGCTATGCCATGTTTTACTTATATTCATAGGAGACCTGCCCTTTCCTGGATGGTGGAAGAAGTGGGGGAGGAGATGGGGGAAGAGGTACCGGGGGGGAGGATGTGGGGAGATGTGGCAGGGATGTAAAATAAAAATAATAAAATAAAACACAACTTTAATCTTGGTTAAGTTAAACACATTTCTGAACGTAAGGTCTTTGGGAGAGAGACGTTATGGAGAAGAGTCAGCTGAAACTACGAGCTTGGGAAACATTTGGTCATTAGTGTAGTGGCAGGATTGATGCTGTGTAACTAAAAGCTGAATGTAAACAAGAAATGTTTTCCTTTTGAGAACTCAACTGCTTTCTTTAAACTGAAAGTGAAACAACTTTTTGTTTTACTTCAAAGAAATAAACACAACAGAGACTGACTGGATCAGGCAACTTTCTCTAGTAATTTCTGCACCCACACTAGCGTCCCAGGATACAGGAGCATTTACGCACGCGCAGTATACGGAGCCGGCCGCCTAGCTGCTCTTGTGGGTGTGCCCTAATTCTCCGTCCTCACTCTGCCTCTCCGGTCCTGGGGAGCTGTGTTCCCGATACACCGGTCCGGCTGACTTCCTTCCGCTCTCCCGTGCCTTTATCCTGCCATGGCTTCTCTTGTGGTCCGTCTGCTGCAGCAGGGCCCACGCTGCCTCTTGGCTCCGGGCGCCCCCACGCTGCTTCTCCCGGTTCGGGGAGTGAAGAAGGAATTCCGTGCAGCCTTCCGTTTCCAGAAGGAGCTGGAGCGGTGGCGCCTGCTGCGCTGCCCGCCGCCGCCCGTGCGACGGTAGGCGGCTCAGGAGGGTAGAGTGGGTCAAGGTAGCCGAGAGGACACTGGGCTGCAGCTGCAGGCAGGCGGAGGGGTCGGGACAAGGCTGCGCGCGCCTTGGAGCAGAGAAAAAGGGAGACAGAGGAGACTGTCCTCTGCAGAATGTCGGTAGCCCCAAATAGAGAAATGGGGCTTGCTTAAACAACGGCGTGGGGTTGGCTCAATTTTGAGATTGCTCAACCTTAGGATTGAGATTCTTTGGGCACAATAGCATCATTCCACAGAATTGGGAGCCAGGGCAGAAAGATAACACTTCTGTGTAGAACTGAACCACGTGTTCACTATCTGGAGTAAGAGGGCAAAAGTTTAGATTTTTGATCCATTTAATCTTGTCACTTTCTGACAAAAAACAACGTAAGTATGATCCTGCATCTTGCATCTTCTGCTTCTCTGTCTCTGTGGACAAAAGTACATGTAGATCTACTTTGTTCTTATGGTTGCACTGACATTTGACCTCCATTAGATTGTTGTACACCCAAAGAATGGGGAACTGTCTCTAATTTTTGGAGAACTTATTCCTGATACAAAATTGGATTACTACTTTAATCTTGCTCTCCAGAAGACTATTGATCCCGTTTACACCAATTCTAATTCTTGGAATTATGTCTATTTAAGGTGTATGCGGACACACCAGTCTCTTGTGTCTGCTAGGCAATTTCTCTATCACTGAACTACAAAAGCATCAAGTCTCACTCATGGTTATAAAATTTTAACGTGCTTATAATTATGATACTCGCTTAAGTTACTGGTAACCTAAGGAAACATTTCTGGAATTTAAATAAATAGGATATAAACTAAGTATACTACAAGTTTCTGGCCTGAACCTGTATAGTTATAATTTGTTCATACGTAGGTGGAAAGTATAATTTCATTGTTAAAGCAGAAAGGAAGAATTTAAAAGCTAGAACAATAGCCTGATTTGATGTGAACAATCACTTTATGTGGCAGTTAGGCCAAAGGGAAAATTAATCCTAAACACATATGTGGAATGTAACAAAGGACTCCCAGTGTTCACCTGCATTACTTTTTTGTATTTAAACTGTTAGAGCCTGTCATTAAACAAACTCTGTTTTGTCCCTTTTTATAATTTAATTTATATACTAAAGCTAGAGCACAATTGTACATACCAGGCTTTTCTTACCATCTCTCCCTGTCTTTACATCCTCAGTTCAGAGAAGCCAAACTGGGATTACCATGCTGAAATACAAGCCTTTGGGGCTCGGTTACAAGAAACCTTTTCCTTGGACCTTCTCAAAACTGCATTTGTCAATAGCTGCTACATTAAAAGTGAAGAGGCGAAACGTGAGAAACTTGGGATAGACAAAGAAGCTGTTCTTCTGAATCTTAAGGACAATCAAGAACTTTCTGAACAAGGGCTGTCTTTTTCACAGAAGTGCCTCACACAGCTTTTTGAAGATGAGTTCCCAGACTTGCCCCCTGAAGGCATTGAAAGTCTAGTTAGCTTTCTTATGGGTGAGGCAGTTGTCTGTCATGTGGCTAGGAACTTGGCTGTGGAACAGTTAACCCTTAGTGCGGAATTCCCTGTTCCCCTGCCTGTATTGCGGCGGACTTTCTTTGCGGTGATTGGAGCCCTGCTACAGAGCAGCGGATCTGAAAGGGCTGCGCTTTTCATCAGGGTGGGTATCACTAATGGCGCTTGTTCAAACACCTCCATGTAGACAGAAGGAAAAATTTCATTTTCTCATTCATTTCTCTGATACATCTTTATAGAACTGTTTCTAACCAGAAAACTGACTAGAGATATAAGCTACTTTTATGGTAATTTTGTTATTTCAGTTTTCTTCTTTTGCAGATACATTGGAAAGCAAATATTAAATGCTGAGTTGTGAGTTCTGAAGGATTTAAGTTGCTTTCAGCTTTTAGTTTAGTTTTGTCTGTTTGTTTTAAGGGAAAAGGGTTTATTTTTAGCTAGGGATCTAAAAAGGAGTGCAGTCTGCCACAGTAGGAAGGCATGACCATGTGGATGTGTCCTTTGTCAGAAAGTAGGTAGACACATGGCTTGTCTTCTATGAATTTTGATAATTTGGTTCTTGAATTGTAAGGTAGGAATCTGCCTTCTGTATAGTTTTGATAGGTTATATTACTTGACATTTTTATCCTTAGGATTTGAAATTGAAAATTTTAAAACTTCAACTGTAATTTTTTTTTTCTTTTTAATTAAAACTACAAACAGCAACCCATGGTAGAACCATATTATGTGTGAGCCCATGGTGGAGAAGCCCAAACTGGAATTCTGAACCCTAAAACTGAAAATGCTTTATAATCTCAACTTTTAAAAGCAACACTTTGATGCAAAAACTTTTAAATTTTGGAGCATTTCAGATTTTCAGGGGAGATGCTTAACATGTATATTTGCCATTCATATTTATCAGTTTTTATTGTAAAAACTGATTTGAATTCTGGTCATAATATTCTTTATTTCAATTTAAATGTATAAATGGTCATTTTTATGCACAGGACTTTTTAATCACGCAAATGACGGGGAAAGAGCTCTTTGAGATGTGGACTGTCATAAATCCCATGGGACTACTCGTAGAGGAATTGAAGAGGAGAAACATCTCATCTCCTGAGTCTAGACTCACCAGGCAGTCTGGAAGCACAACTGCTTTGCCTTTGTATTTTGTTGGCTTATACTGGTTAGTAAAAGTTATTCTTTGCTTCATAACTTTGATTGGAAGCCTTAAAGATAGACTTCCAGTTTTGTTTCTTAAACATTTACTTTTTTTTTTTCCTTTTTACATTTACTTATTTATTATGTGTACAATGTTCTGCATGCATATATGCCTGCAATCCAGAAGAAGGCAGCAGATCTTATTACAGTTGGTTGTGAGCCACCATGTTGTTGCTGAGAATTGAACTCAGGACCTCTGGATGGAAGAGCAACCAGTGCTCTTAACCACTGAGCCATCTCTCCAGCCCCAGCTTCCAGTTTTTAAATGTTACTTCTAACAGCATTAAGATTGTATCTCTGAGCTGGGCATGGTGGTGTATTTCTTTAATCCTAGCCTAGCATTCAGAAAGTAAAGGCAAGCAGATCTCTGTGAGTTCAAGGCCAGATGGTCTACATCCAGGACAGCTAGAGCTACACAGTGAGACCTTCAAGGGTGCGTGTGGGTCATCTCTGATTACCTGCTAATCTTTTTCCTTCTATTAGAGAAAGACAAGTTATCTGTGTTTTGCTAATAGAAACTTTTAAAGATTTTATGTGTATAAGTATTGACCTGCATGTGTATCTGTACCACATTCCTGTGGAGACCAGAAGAAGGTGTCAGTTCTAGAGCTGGAGTTACAGACGTTAGCTGCTGTGTTGGTGATAGAAACCAAACATAGGTTCTCTGCAAGAGGAGCCAGCACTCTGAACCACTGAGCCTTCCCTCCAGCTCCTGCTAAGTCATTTTTGGTTAACTGTTTACTGTAGAATTTCATGAGATATAAGCTAACTTTATGTTTTTTATATAAAAAATGAAAGTTTGATTTATATCTGTTGTAGCTTTTAATCTGATCCCGAGCAGTAGCTTCAACTAGCCTGAGTAGAAGAAAGGAGCTTTGTTGTCTATCAAAGTTTCAACCCATTTAGAGCCTTTTGGTTTTGTTAGAAATGGACCTCTCTGAAATTAATTTCATGTTTTAAGGTTAAAGTAGAGTAGAGTTGTAGCTCACTGGTAGAATGCTTACCTAGAAGAGAGGGGAGGGGAGGAGAGAGTCAGAGTACTAGATATGAACATTGAGTATCTAAGGTAACTAGTTTAACATTTCTGCAAGCGTTCTCCCAATCTTTGTATGAAGAGTTATCAAGAGTTATCTGACCTAAGGAACTTGCCATGTAGACCCAGCTGGTTCAGACTCAGATCTGCCTGCCTTTGACTCCCAGATGCAGTAGTAGCAAAGGTGTGCACCACCTCATCCTGCTCCAGTCCTCCTGATCTTCCTGCTACTTTGTGCTTTGACATGGAAAATACTGGGCCTCATGAGTTACCATGTTTATATGGAATGGAACAGAACGCAGGGCATCGCTGCCCCGTGCGCTCTGTCTTCCTGTCGCTCAGGATCACTGTCTGTTTTCTTTCCAGTGATAAGAAGCTGCTTGCAGAAGGGCCTGGGGAAACAATCCTGGTTGCAGAGGAAGAAGCCGCTCGCGTGGCACTCAGGAAGCTCTATGGGTTCACAGAGAACAGACGGCCCTGGGACTATTCCAAGCCCCAGGAGAGCGTGAAAGCAGAGAAAACCAGCCTTGCCAGCTAGGCAGCCAGCAGGGTGGCACTGTGCCGTCTAGAGCAAAGAAAGCAGTGAGACCATGCCAAAGACGGTCCAGGGTGAGCAGCTCAAATACAGGGAGAAACATGTCTCATTTCTACTGTATTCCTAAAATTAAACAAGTGTTTTTCAGGTGACAGGTATTTGTTTCATTTTTCTTTTATATGTTGGTTTATTACTACATGTATAATTTGTACAGCTAGGTGTATTTTATTCCCCTCCAGATTTGAAGTATAGTCAAATATATGTCATATGTGAAGTTTGTTGTACTATGAATAAAAAATTACTGTTTCAGATACATTTCCTTTTTGTATTGATGCAAGAAGGAGGCTGAATAAAGCCGCCACATTTGAGAGCAAAGCTACAGGACAGAGTCCCACTGTAGAGGTCAAGGACAGGGCAGGAGGAATCTAACTGACGGAAGAGGGGGACTGACGACAGGAACTGCTGAACAGGGCCAGGTGGTACTTAAGGCCACGTCATCTCAGGCACTTAGCTGAGCTAAAGCCCCAGGAACAGTTGGGAGTTCTTTGTCTATCAGTCCTTGATGCCTGCATTTGGTTGTCAGATGCCAGGCCAATGGGTCCATTGCAGCACTAAGTGTCTGCTTCTTCTTAGGATCCAGGATCCAAGTGAGTTCTTTTAGTCTTGAAGTTGATTTTGGCCAATTTGAGCCACAGAAGAGATCAGGGCCCTCCTTGCCTAGGCACCATGAGCTGACTGTCTCTACCAAAGCCTTTCAATCCTACTGGCTGGCCTATCCCCTTGGTCTGGTGTGCTACCAGTAGTTCAGGTTGTTGCTGGATTGTCTGTTTTTAGGTTCTTGGTGTTTTGTTCAATAATGAAATACAAGGCCACACAGATTGCAAAGTTGCAAAGAAATTCTGTTTAAAGCAATAGAAAAGCTCACAGTACCCTGCAGAGAGCAGCAAGCCACATGAGGGAGGGATTTCAGTAGCCATGATTATTGTTTGGGGTTTTTCCTCATGGGGTCTAAGAGAAGGAGGAACTGAGTTCTTAAGGGGCATATTGTATGGAGAGGAGTGTGTGCAGAGTATATGTAGGTAAAGGAGGTAGCCTGCCAGGACATTATGAAGAGGGAGTTGCTCATAGTTCACCCAAGTAGAATCCCAGGTTGGCTTTTTTGTCTCAAGTATGTTCAGTAAGTTCTTGGATCTGTTTTCTCTGATAGAATTTTAATATATCAGTGTGTTCCTGTTGTCTTACTCCACCCTCAATAAATTATATAATGGTGAGTTTCCTGTTTGGAGGAGCATTCTGTGTGCACAGTGGTGTCAGACAACTGGTAACATGCATATGTTCACACAGGCGCAGTCATCCTCAAAATGGTGTCAAAAGTTGATTGTGAAATAGGCTCTGAGAACCTGGAGAGATGACTCTACAGTTAAGAGCATTTACTACTCATAGAGGTGTTGGGTTCCCAGCACCCATGTGCTGGCTCACAACCTTCTGTAACTTTGGTTCCAGGTGTCTGATGCCCTCTTCCGGCCTTGAGCACTGCATGCATGTTGTGCACATACATGTGTGCTTATATGCAAAATTAAGTCAATAAACCTTTTAAAGTAATAAATTCTCTGAGGACCAGGCACAGTCTTTGAAACTTTCACCCAACATGGGTAATTTGCAGTAGGATGCAGCCTGCTGGACCACTGCGTCATCACCAGCTTCCTGGCCTACTTCCTGTATCACTAGCATTACAAATTTTGTGTGTATAAAGCAGATAGGTAAAGAGGAGGGAAGAACTGGTGAGCTTTCTTTTTTTTAAAAAAAAACAAAACCTTTGTTTATTTACCTTGGTGTTTTGCCTGCAACTGGAACTACAGACAGTTGTTAGCTGCCATGTGGGTGCTGGGAATCAAACCCGGGTCCTCTTAACCGCTGAGCCATCTCTCCAGCCCCCAAACTAGTGAGCTTTCAAGTGCCATAGGAAAGGGAGGAAGGTCAAAGTAGCCGTGCTGTGATGAGTCCCACTGAGAGAAAGAGCCCTGCTTCCACTGATAGAGCACAGCTCTATCTAATACCAGTCTAATAGCTTTAACACCTTTCTTTTTAATCTGCCCTGATCCTTGATATTTTGGTTAAAAAATAAAAATCCAAGACATACCTCTGGCATTGGGTGGAGGCATGGCTTTCTGTACTGCCCTAAATGCCCTGTTACTATTTAGCAGGGAACTCTGAAAGGAAAAAGACACCATGTCTCCCCATTAAGAGTTAATTCAAAAGTGTCTCTTGATCATGTTACCTAGAAAACACACTTCAGGAGAACTGTTTCCAGACGCTAGAAAATACAGTATACGACAACTTAGGCATGTAGGTCATCATAGTGGTTTCATTAGCCAATCACCTGAGAGTATTTGTCTCTACAGTAGCCCCTTTAGTCATTGTACACTCTCCCCCTTGGCAGTGTTTTATATTATTTTATAATAACCCCTGTCTGTCTTCTACATAAAGCCCCCAGTTTCTTCTGAATTCATGTGACAGAGATCACACGTGTAAGAGATAACTGAAGGCCAGAGCTGGATCACAGTACCATTTTGACCCTGACTCATAAAGCCTTGAGTATGTTTGTTTATTTGTTTCTGATCTCTACAGGGCTTCCCCACCCCCCTTGTCTCTTCCTTATCCCCGAAAACAAGAGCAAGAGTCCTTGGGCCTGTGACAAAATAGTCTACTACAAGGCATTCATTCTGAAGCTAGAAATACCTCTGAGATGAGAGACAATGTACAGCAAGGAAGGCCCTCAGAGACTGCTTTAGCAGTCTCTCTTTGCCAGTGACATCTCAAGCCACCTGGAAAATAAAAGCCTGGAAAGGGAGAACTTGTGTCTGTATAACAGACACTATGTCACAGGTACCAGAGACTGTTTGAGAGATAGCTAGTCAGCTAAATTTGGAGTTTTCATAAAATGCTGATTTTTCTTTTGTTTGTTTAATCTCATTAGCAGCCAAGGCTTGTCTTGAATGCTCATCTTCCTACTTAGCTTTTTCTGGGTTTTTGACTTTTTTTTTGAGCTTTAACTTCAGTTTCAATGAAATGCAAAGGTAACAGACCAGACCCAGGGCAGACATCATTTGTATCCTCATCCACGAGTCAGCTTCATGTCAGCATCTCAGTAAAACCATGGAGTCAGTTATATCATGAAACACAAGACCACAAGCATGTGTGAAATGCCAGGCTCTAGCTAGAACCCGTTGCAGTTTTTTTTTTCTGATCAAGATGGTTTATTGTAAGCATATTTAAATACAATAGAATCTGGAAAAAGTTTTCCAGACAACAATGATTCTAATTTTAAGCACACAATAAAGCTTAGGATGGGGCTACATAGAGACTTCTTTGCAAACTACATGTGAACATGATGATGCTTTCTATGGCTAAAAGGCACAAATCTATTAGTGCAGGTTTCTTTAGGGAAGCAGCATTCTTTTTAGACTTTGGTGAATTCATTGGCAAACTTAGTAATACTTCTCTCTCTCAGAGTTGTGTGGAAAATGCAGTTTCTGATTTCTCTTGCTCAGGTAGAAAGACTTTAGCATAAGGCAGATTGAGAACTTTCTGTGTTATCTACAGCAGGACCTAAGGACCTAGCTGAATTCTTACCCACACTCACCTTACTTCTCTTTGAGTGTGGATATTGGAAGTCCCTGTTCACCTAGGCTGATATGATTACCTGCCTGTAACTTCATTACGATCCCATGTGCATGCTAAACAACATGGCTTCCAGTGCCATGACAAGTGACAATAGCTATGGAGATGAAAACATTGAAAAATAAAGCATGGCTATTCCTGCCCTTTTCTTAGTTTTCCTTCCCTTTTTTTTTTTTTTTCTCCCAGGACCCAAGGATGCAAAGTTGATTTTCTAGTTTACTTCCACTTGGCTGCTATTGACTGAATAGAAATGAAAAAGAACCAGTTTGGGAGGAAAAACTGGCTTGTGATACTTCTCTTTGCCTTTCAAGCTTAAAAACCTTATATATATATATATATATATATATATATATATATATATATATATATATATGTTTTCATAAGAAACAAATGTGGCGTTAGTACATCAAATAGTCTGCAATTAAAAAGACCCATAGTTTCCATAGCTTCAACACATTTCTAAGTAACATCTTTGAACTCAAACTGTTAGGCTGTATTTCTTTATATTTTATGTGAATTGGTGTTTTTGCCTGCATGTATAACTGTGTAAGGGTGTCAGATCTTGGAGTTACAGACAGTTGTTAGCTGCCATGTGGTTGCTGGGAATTGAACTCAGGTCAGTGCTCTTAACCGCCTAGCCATCTCTCCAGCCCCTATATTTCTTTTAAATCTCTTCAAAAACCACTGAAATGTGATGATGAATGCATATTTTGCACAGTTCCATTTGAAACAGCTTTAAACTTGAAATCAATCTCTGTACAAATTTTACCCTGTAAAAGTAAAATTTATACATGATACGTGGGCTAGAGGAATGTGCTCTACAAGGCCAGTGAGCAGAGCTCATGCAGTGATCAGATGGAGTGCTAGCTTTTTGACAAATGCCTTATCCATGTTGTAAAGGCAACCATAAGAACGTAAGGGAATTATTGAGCTATAAAGACATTGTTGGTTTGGCACTGAAAAAAAAAAAAGTCATCTATTACACTTAACTTTCCTGTCTTTTCTCCTTCTATATTTTAAACCCATGAGGTCTTAAGCCAAAAATCTAGGCTTAACATAAGCCAAAGATCTAGGATAACATAAACCAAGTTATTTTAAATTCAAATTTTATTTTACTATATGCATATAAAATGGAGAAAATTATCCTCTAAGTCCTATGTAACCACAGGAGAATTATATTCTGGTTAAGGAAGGAACAAACCCAGAGCTCTTTTTTTGTAGTCCCACCACTAGATGGTGCTCCAGCCCTATGGCACAGCTGGGATGTTGCAAACTTAGTGGAACTGCTGTCTTCCCCTAGGAAAGAAAGGCTGTATGTGTGTATATGGCACATGATTATGTGATGGAACTTTTCCAAGCCCCACACAGCTTTATAATTCTATGAATATGCCTGCCTGGGCTAGCTCACTTCCCACTTCTCAGGATGCTGGAGTTAGGAATTTGATCTGTGCATACTTCACTTCTGATGCCAAGATAATGAGTGTTTGGTTTGTCATTTCCATTTTCACTGGGAAAAGGGAAAGCAGTACAGATGCTGAAAAAAAAAAAATTAAAAGATTTTTTTTTTTTTTTTTTAAAAACCTCTTTACTACTTGAACACCCACTCAAACATCCTGCAGCTAGCGGGATACCATCCAGGTATGCATTCTAATGGCCACTGTTTCCAGTCCCTTTCACAGATGTCCTGTACCATCTTTCCAATCCTCAGTTTGTTAAGATCTACAACCCTTATGCTGTGGAATATTCCTCTTATACACTGTAAAGATTTGTTGCTCTAATTGGTTTAATAAAGCATTAATTGACTAGTTGGAAGCATAGGCAGGGTTAGCAGACTAGGAGAATTCTGGGAAGGAGAAGAGCAGAGAGGCCTGAGGACAAAGAGGAAAGAAGATGAGAATGTTGCCCTGAGAAAAAGGTACTAAGCCACGAGGCTAAACATGGATAAGAATCATGGGTTAGTTTAGAAGTAAGAGTTAACAAGCCTCAGCAATAGGCCAAATAGCTTGTAATTAACATAAGCCTCTGTGTGATTTTCCTGGGACTAAGCAGTTGCAGGTCTGGACCTCTGGGATAGGCTAGGCCAGAAACTTCATAGTACACCCTTGTAGTTGAAGATCTAAGATCTGTGCTTTTGACTTGGGGTATGAGAACACAAGAAGTCCATGGCTCACAGCAGAATTCTGAGAACAGTTTGATTTATTCTCATCTTGCAAACTAAGGCCACCCCGCCTTAGTTTCACCAGAAGGAAATTGATGTCATCAAAATCTTCAGGCCAGGCATAGTAATGTATGATTGTCATCACAGCATCCAGAAGGCAGAAGCAGGAGAATTGGAGTTCAAGGCCAGCTTTGGCAATACAAGTTGGAGGTCTGTCAACTCTGGAAGACTCCAACTTCTCCCCATTTCTTACCCCCACACACATTAAAATATTAATCACAAACTATAAACTGGGTGTGGTGAATGGAATTACAGCACTCAGAATGAGAAAGACTAAGTCTAGAAGATCATTTAAGGCCAGCCTTGGCTACAAAATGATACCCTATTTCAAAACAACAATTAAACTAAACAACTCACAGCCATAGGCACTTACTGTTGAAAAAGAAAGGCTCAATTGGTGTTTGAGTTCCCATGGGTACTTGTCCATTCAGCTCTGTCACTAACAATGCAAAACCAATGATTTAAGAGAAATGTTCTTGGAGGAAAAATTTAATCGAGAAAATTAAAAACCATAAAGGTATCATCCCTGCCATTGAAGAAAGACCTGCATGACTTGATTTTTCTGAGTAACTTTT
This sequence comes from Sigmodon hispidus, assembly GCA_004025045.1. Lineage (NCBI taxonomy): Eukaryota > Metazoa > Chordata > Mammalia > Rodentia > Cricetidae > Sigmodon > Sigmodon hispidus. The sequence continues at coordinate 132,131 of PVIH01002860.1, forward strand.
TTTAGGTTCCTAGTACATTAAAATTGCAAAATGGTCTAATGAGCTTAATTTATTCCAGTCCTTTCTATGCAGAAGAGATGAGTCATGAGGTCATTTACAGATGGAGAAAGGCTATTTCTAAGCCTGAGAGTAGGTTGTTGAAGATGCTTTCTCTACTTCATCACATCAAGGTAGCATGACTCAGCATGTCACAAAGGCCTGGGGACATTTAACAGGGGCCTAAGTCTAATAAAACAAAGGTAGAAAATGTTTGGCTGACAGACTTGAAAGACATTTTCACGAGGAGCCTGATAGGTGGTCACTAGGATTCAGTTCTTGGCTCTAAGACAGGTGTCACATGCCTGCCACACCTTTTACCTTAGAGTTGGACTCATTAACATCAGCTCGAGGCTGGACTGCTAAGTTTAAAAGTTTGCTGATTATTCAGTTAATTTGATTTGCAAGCATTAGACAGCAGTGTTCTTGGTATGATGGGGAACAGTGATTTTTTTTTTAAATATTTATTTTTTTTAATTTTATGTGAATTGGTGTTTTGCTTGCATGTATATCTGTGTAAGGGTGTCAGATCTTGGAATTAACAGACAGTTATTAGCTGCTGTGTGGGTGCTGGGAATTGAACTCATGTCATCTGGAAGGACAGTCAGTGCCCTTAACCACTGAGCCATCTCTCCAGCCCGAGGAACAGTGATTTCTATCCAGCATGCTTCTTATCTAAATCACTTCTGTATCTTTCTTCAAGACTCAAGAGAGAGGACAAAAGTAGTTTGACAAATGCTGGAGGGGATGTGGGTTGGTGGGGATTGCAAATAGGTCCAGCCAATCTAGAACTGGGTGTGGAGAATTCTCAAAAAGTTAAAAAATAATTCTACCATATGACCTAGATAAACCATTTCTGAGCATATGCCCAAAGGACTCAACATCTTACTCCACAGACACTTGCTCATCCTTGTTCATTGCTGCTCTGTTTACAATAGCTAAGAAATGAAGACAATGCCCTTCACCTGATGAATGGATAGTGAAAATGTGGTACATTTACACTGTGGACACTATGGATACCATTCAGCTGTAAAGAAAACGAACTCATAAACAGGTAACTGTGGATGGAAATAGAAAATCATATCGAGTGAGGAAACCCAGGGCCAGGAAAACAAACGTTGCATATTCCCTCGTGTGAGTTCCTAGCTCCAAGTCTTCAGATGTGAATATATTCTGCAGAGTAACTGCAGAAACCAGGAAAGTAAAACAAGACCATTGTGGGAGCAGGGTGGAACAATTGATCAGGAGAATAGCAATATAAGCGATCTAAAGGGGGAAATGGGAAAATTGGGGGGGGTGTTAATTGGGGAAGGGATAGAGATGAATACAGAAGGAGGAAGGTAAAAATACCAGGATGTTCGAAAGAGTTATGAGGAATCATATTGTTACTTACCTAAAAACACATATAATACCTGTAAGTCTACATATGCATACATACACGTATATTATTTATTCATCTACTTTTGAGACAGCTCTGGCTGTCCTGGAATCAATCTCTCTCTCTCTCTCTCTCTCTCTCTCTCTCTCTCTCTCTCTCTCTCTCTCTCTCTCTCTCTCTCTCTCTCTCTCCTCTCTAGACCAGACTGGCCTCAGAGATCTGTCTGCATCTGCCTCCCAAGTGCTGGGACTAAAGGCCTGTGCCACCATGCCCAGCCACATACAGTTTAAATGAAATGTTCCCATCTAGGCATACTTTGGCAGTAACCAATAGGTCTCTCATTGAACTTAAGATTCATCCATATGAGGCATGTTGCACCTGGTACTGGAAGCCTAGCCAGCTACTAGTAAATTGGTGAGTCTTGGAGAATCAAAAACTGCCACTTTATCAAACTAAATACAGACTAAATATTATCCAAATACCCCATATTGAGGGAATTTCTTTTTGCAGCAGAATGAATCCATTATAGAAAACTGTAACCAAACAAAATGCAGAGCTGTGAAAACCAGCCACAATCGACACTTCTGCAATACAACTCCTGCACCCAAGACTAGGTGATCACTGTGGAAGATGCAGTAGACTGTGAAGAGTCAAAGAAACAGGAAGTTTGCTATGATACGGTGTCTCCTAGACATGTCAGAGAGGCTACATCCATCAAGACTCAACAACATGGCTGCCTAAACATGACCTGCACAAGAAAGACACCAACAGACATTTGCTAATGTAGGGGAAAGCACAACTCCAGGCGAAGAATTACAGGCGACTAAGAAATGGTAAGAATGGGGAAAAAAAATCTTCTTTAGGAAAGAGCACAACTGGCTAATATTGCAAAAATATTCACTTGCAATATACCATATAAAGCATTAATATTTATTGAGGTATATAAACACTCGTAATATAAATTGAACCTTAAGACAATTCTTGGAGAATGGCAGGTCAATGTTCTTGGGTCTTAAAGGATTTTGGCCACGCCCCATAGGGGTCCTGATACTCAGGAGCTAAGCTTCCCTAAATAATGACTGAATTCTACCACAAGTTATCCAATACCAAATGGTAAGTCCTGAAACATGCATACGAGTCACATTATACAGACCAAGCAGCTTGTATTTATATATTTAGGAACACACACACACACATACAACAACACTTGAAGATAAAGAGGGAGGCTGTAAATCTGAAAGAGCAATGAGAATGAGTGGCACGTACCCAAGGGTTTGAAAGGAGGAAATGATGTAATTATAACACCAAAAGATTTAACAATACTTAGAAAGTAGTACAGTTGTTTGGGACTCTCCAGAGAATGCTTTGTGTGTTGTAGATTCAACCATTTATAGAGTACCTGCCTAGCATGCACAAAGCCCCAATGCCACATAAACTGAACATGGTGATTCATGGCTGTAATCTCAGGACTTGTGAGGTACAGGTGATAGGGTCAGAAGTTCAGTTATCTTCAGCTACAGTTTGAGGCACCATGAGCTCATGTCTCAAAAAGAACAGCAATGGTTATCCACTCTGTGGCATTTTTCAAGTAGATTCTCAGTAGGCAGAGGACACCATATCTCAACAGTCACAAGAAACTGAGGACACAGCTATGATCCACAGCTTAGCCAGATCACATCTCTCCCAGATGTCATTGCTGATGGGTTCTTGAAGGGAGAGTTTAGCACTCTGTTGACTCAGTGGACCACACTGCAGTTTTTCAGATTCCTTCATGTGAAGCTCAGGTGTCACCCAGTTCATTTTCAGAGAAACAAAGTGACAGGCATAATGGACAGTCCTGTGAGCCCTTTTGTACAGTTCTGAGTGATTGGACTTTTTTTTCCAGGTCACCTGTCATTATTTCCTTTATGGGACAAACACTTGATAGGCTGATAGGACATCAGAGCATCTAGCATATCTGGGTTAGTGTCTGCCCTCATTTTCCAGTGTCTCAGGAAAAACTGGAAGTCCCCATCTCATTATGTGGCAGAAGAGTGATTTCACTGGTTGTTGGCTCCATTTTCCCCCAGGTCTACTATTTTGTTACTTTAAGAAAATTGCAGCCTGTCTCCTGCTCAAACTCAGTGTGGCATCTAATCTACGGTAAATCATTCGCTCAACCATGTCTACAGAGTAAAAGTAGTCTCTCGCCGGCCTGTAATTTTCCTAGCGGTCTCCATATCTTACATTTATCCCACTTTCCCTCCAGGAAGAGAGCTTTCAGAAAATTGGTATTTTTGAAGACAATGGCTGTAGACTGATTGGCTTAAATATATCACAAGGTAAAAGGTTATGAATTAAAAAAGATGAGAGGAACATTTCTTCTCTGGTCCAGGGGATTGCAAACAGATTTGATTCCAAAATCAGCTAGGAGCAGAGTGTGGGTGTGGAGCAGAGAAACAAAAGAGATGGCAGAGTTGGGAGAACTAAGGGAGAAGAGTATGGCCTGGTACCTTGATGTCTGTGCCGTCACTGAACTTTGAAACTTTCCTAGACACTTGGACATTTAACGTAACCAGTGAAGTAGGAGTAACATATTCTTGGCAAAGAGCCCATCTTTATACAATATACAAGGAACACAGCAGCATCCAGCAAACTTTTGGTCCTTTATGGAAGGAGCACTATTAGGGAAGAGTTGGGAGTCCAGGGATTGTTTGGTTCTGTAGATACTTGGACATCTCTCTTGGACTCATATCCATTTGGTCCCACTTCTATATTTCATAAATGTACTTGAACCTGGCAAGTATTTTGCTATGCCAAGACTGTGTCTGTCCACCCCAAGGTTTGGGAAAAGGTCTCCCCAGCATTTGATAACTGGTAGACACTTCTGAGGTATAAGTGTCAACCTGCCTGGAACTGAAGATGGATGCCCATGTAGGTGGTAAAGCACTGCTTCTGGGTTGGCCTCTGAGGGCGCTTCCAGAAGACTAGCACTTGGATCAGTAGACAAAGGAAGACCTACCTTTGGATCATCTATCCCATCCATGGAAAGTAAGCTAGAATACAGGAAAGGTAACATTTCCCCTCTTGTGGAGGGGGGACCCCATCTCCAGTTTCTCAAGCCCTTGGCCTCTGATAGGTAAATCATAGTTCATTCTCTAACTGCTTAGGCCTCAAATTGAGCTCTTCTTTGGCCTCCACAATCATGGGAGGGTTAACCCTGTAACAAACTCCCTTTCATGTGTCTATCTGTATCAACTAGTTCCTTCCCCCTAAAAAACAGCAAATAATACAGGACTTGAGTAAATAACAAGTAGATGAAGGCAGTATAAAATTCTCATTTCATTGCCACTGGCAGTGTGGTTTTAAGTAATTCATAATATATTACTGACTCAGGGCAGAATAAAACCAAGTAAGACAGGCTCTGCTAGGCATTAATAACAAGGATCATGTTTGTGAGAATGCATGTGGCTTGAAGAAACTATTCAAATAGGCTTTTGGTATCTACTTCCTGTTCTTCTGTGCTTTCAAATACACATAATTAAGTAGTTGCAAACAACATGGTTAGTTCCCTTTACAAGTAACAATTATCGTATCTAACAAGAAAGTCAAATAGTGCTGAATATGGCTGACATTTTGATGTAGCATTAATTGCACAGCTCTGGGCTTAAAAAAGTTAAGTTTTGATAAGAAGTGCTTATCAAAATGGTCTTACATTTTTAAAATTACATTTGTTACTTGGGGTGTGCATGTGGAGGTCAGAACAATCTATGGGAGTCAATTTTCCCACCACCTGGGTCCTGGGGATTGAACTCAGGTCTGTCAGGCTTGGATTGTCAGGTTTAGCAGTTAAGTATTTTTTTCCTGTGGACCCCATCTCACTGTTTCAGTGTTTTTAGCTATTATGATGACAGGCTATGTAGTTCCTGCAGAAGCTCCCTTTAAAATGCCCAGTAAATGGTAACATAATTGTGATGCTTGAATTCAACATGTAAAGATTATTCCCCCTAAGCGAAACAAAAATTGTCAATTCAAACAGCACCACCCCTCTAAGCCAGTCACTAACACCAAAACATTCACCATTGCTTGGATTTTCAAAATACAGAAATCTCTAGCTATTTCTTTCTATACTTTTATGGAGTACTTGTGTGTAGAGAATCCTTAGCTACTGCTCAAGTGAACTGTAACTGAGGCTGGACTTGGGATTGCCGTCACAGTCACTGCTGGAAGAGTTCTATAAACTGAGAAACACTGAGGCAAGGAACAGCAACCGCTTGTCAGGTTCCAAGAAAACGGACAGAAAAAGTCCAGGGGCTTTGAAGCTCTTGCAAGCTGCCTGAGTACAAAGGCTTACCATAAGAGGTCTAGGTAAGGTTTTTGAAAAGGCTGTTTCTTTTGATGTCATTTTTTTTTTCAACAAAGAAATGGCTTCTTTTAAATTTTTACTACTCGTAACACTTTATTTTTTTTTTTAACTTTATACAAAATACAAAAATGCCAATCCAAAGAGTACAGACCAGTAGTGACAGGCACGTGGCTTGACAGCATATTGTGTCTAGCGAGACATTAGTTTTCAAAGTTTATTTTAGTGAATACATGCATTATATAAAACAACAATAGCAACAACATCAAAAACAACACACGAAGAGGCTACAGCTTTCGCTAGTCCCACCCCTTACCACCTTCAAGCCTTTGGGTGGAAGTGAGGGAAAAAAAGAATTAAAAAGGCAATTTTTTTTTTCATAAAAACAACAATAAAAAGTCTTCTCATTTCCTCCTGTCACACTGATTAAACTTCTCCTGGAAGGTCACACATATAAACAAAAACGAAACAAAAATCCTGAACTGGATAGACAGCAAATACTCAGTGGGATTGTTAATCTAGGTAACTGATCAGTAGTTTAAAGAAATCTTTTAGACATCGTGAAGCTCTCCTGTCCACTCTTCACTACAGCATCCCAGCCATCCTGCCTTTTCTTCTGACACAGCTCTGACCAGAAACACATGCATCACCGAACTGTTGCTATGAACCAGTTTCAAAAAGGAAAGCGGTGTACAAAAATATTTAACAAAACTATGAAAGATGTGGGGAAGGGAGTCTTCCTTCAGAACCAAGCCATTTTTGCTTCCCATGGGTTTCTTTTGTCTCTTCTTCAGGGCTTGTTTATCTGCCCCAGGAACAAAATAGCACCTAGAGGGTTAAAGAGAAAGAATGTTGGACTCCATAAGATGAATTCATGGTACAAGATGGAAGGTGCTGCATGCTGGGGAGGGAAATCTCTTGCTCATCTGTGCCACTCCATAGAACTTTCTCCAGGGGCAGAAATAGTGTCCACCTTTGCTGTGCCATATGGTACCCACTACTCAAATGTGGCTGCTACACTGACGATAATATGACTAAGAAGTTGATATTTTAATTATCATTTGAATCAGGTTAAGTAGCCACAAATGGTGAGATGCTCCAGGGTTGGACTGATCAGCCCTGACACACACATGAAGACATACAAAACAAGCTATAAAAGAATAAGGAACTGTACCTTCTGATTAAAACAATAGCAATCAATAAAATCTATTAGCACCCACAGTGTATGGATGTGAAGCCAACCTTCCCGTAAAGGCAGGTTTTTACTTCATAATTAAATAGACGGGGACTGTTAGTATCCTTGTTTTACGTTAACCCCGAGCCATCTCTCCAGCTCCTTGCTTTACTTTAAAAAATCTATTATTTTCATTTATGTGTATACGTATGTGAAAGGATAAATAAAAAAGGCAATAGCGGGCACCTTTTGGCAGGCCCTGCTAAGGGATGCCACTGAGCAACAGAGTTAGTGCAAGAGGTTTACTGGGGAGGGGAGAGCAGGAGAGGGAAAGGCTGTGTCGGAGCGTGGACTTGACAGAGGGAGACAGACAAGAGGAAGAAGAAGACAAGAGGGAAAAGAAGAGGCAAAGAGGGTGAGCCGTGCCTGGCGGGCACTTTTAAAGGGTGCACACGGGGCATAGCTGACGGTGGAAAGGCACCTGGCGGCAGGTGATGACGGAAGTGCTTTGGTGGCAGAGGCAGGCTGTGCGGCTGCAGAGACTAACAGAGTGTCTGCGTGAGTTTATGTGCACCGCATGTATGCAAGTGCCTACAGAGGCCAGAGGGCATCAGATCCCTGGAAATAAAGCAACAGGCAGTTACAAGCTGCCTGACCTGGCTGTAGGCATAGAACCCAGGACCTCTGCAAGAGCAGAAAGCACTCTTAACTGCGGAGCCATCTCTCCAGCCCCACTCTCTGTCTTTGATTTTCCCAGTTACTTACCTTTTTAAAACATCCTGCTTTAATTAAGAAAAAATTTCATGTAATGCATTTTGATCATTTCTCTTGAAAACATGACCATAGTGGTCTAGTAAGATGGCTAAGTTGGTAAAGGGTCTGCCATATAAACTTGAGGAGTTCAATCCCCAGCACCCATAGAAAAAGCCAAATATGGTGGTGCATACTTGTAGTTTATAATCTCACAGAGACAAGAAGGGTTCCTAGGACTGGCTGGCTAGCAAACCTAATCTTCAAGTCCCAGGTGCCTATCTAAAAAAAAAAAAAAAAAAAAAAACAAAACCAAAAAGCTAACAGACGGCACCTGAGGAATGACAACCAACTTTGGCCTCTGACCTTCATACATGCATATATGTGCACATACATCCATACAGCCACTTCCCCACTACACATATACACCACCCCCACAACCACACCACACAACCCACTCTTTGGCACACACACACACATACACACACACACACACACACACACAGAGAAGGAGAGAGAGACAGACAGACAGAGAGAGAGAGAAAAGCTAAATTCAGAGCCCAGTATAAAGAATGAACTGTAGGGCTAGGATCTACTGCATAGACAATTCCCAAAGTATTATATTATCTGAGCAGCCTCACAAAAGTTGAAGACAGAGTGTGTTGCAAAAATTCCAGGTATTTTTAGAAGGGCCCACACTGATGGGGACAACTGGAAAAGCACCTGTCTGAGGAAACAGAAGAACAACTCACCTGTGGGATTATGTCGGATGAAAAACAGGAAAGGCCTGTCTACTATAAACCAGGGAGGCGAGGACCTTGCGATTAGGATCGCAGCTGTGGAAAAAAGAAGACAATCAGCAGGAGGCTAATGACTGCAGTCCCAGATGCTGGTGTCTCAGGACACCTTTGCTTTGTCCCATAAGACGGCCTGCTATAATGGTCTCAATGATCACCATTTATTGAACACTGGGGTGGGCTCTTCATAGCTACTGCCTCCTTTCCTCTGTAAAAGCCCACCTTCATAATAAATGTACTTAATCCTCATAGACATATGAGGATTGAATGACACAAAACACATTAGAGATCTCAGGACAGAGACCACCACCAAATATGTGCATCTGATGCATATTTGCTGATATGAGAAGCTATTTTTATTCATACCACCTGCCATGTTGATAAAGCCTGTGATCCTTTTTATTTACATTTTTACTGCCGATCAAGATCTGCTCAGCATGCTTAACTGTCAGTTCTGTGCCTTCTGTGCATCATTTCGGTGCTCTTTGTGATGGCCACATAGTGCACCTACTATGTTACACTACTGCCCAACATCATTAGTGCAGACACCTGCTTTAGAAAGCACTTTCTGTTATTCTTGTCATTCAGTGTGACTGCTGAGCAAGCCAATGAACCACATGCCTGCCTGAAAGACAGCTTCTTTAGACACATAGATATGAGATCTATCCACTCTACTGACTAATGGCTGGCTCCATTTAATCAGACCATGAAGGCTATCTGAAGGGAGGAGGCTGGTACTAGAAAGTAAATACTCAAAAGTTATGCTGGGCAAACCACTTCACTCAGAATTACAAACAGAGAGCAGGCAGGAAAGACTGAGTTGCATCTCTTTAAAATCCCTATGTCGGAGTATTAAGCTCCTAATATGATTACGCTTGGAGACAGGCCCTTCAGAGGCTATAAAGGACACAGAGGGACCTAGAGGTGAGGCTCTGACCCAACAGGACTGATGTCCTTATTAAGAGGGAGAGGGGTGCCGAGGATGTGATAAGACCACATGAGCACTCAAGCCAAGGAGAAAGACCTCAAGAGAAGCCAAGCCGGATGTCACTCTGACCCTTGACTTCTGGCCTCAAGAACGGTGGGAAAATAAGTATCTGTTAAGTTCTGCAGTGTCTGGCATTGTTTCAGGAGCCTGTGTTAACTAATTCATCAGCCAAAGGGTGGTGACTGGAGTCCTGGACTTGGTTCTAATACGCACTACTGTGGTGGTTTTGAAATTCCTAGCACAAGTTAGAACAATGAGTCTCTACTTCCATTTGCTTAGGGCTAATGGAGCTGGTCCTGACTGGGATATCAGCTGGTAAAACTGATAAATCAATTTGGTCAAATTTAAGATGTAGAAACCACCTAAAAAAGACAAAGGGCATCTAAAAGTACCAAACCTCATATTCTAGGTCTTTATGTTAAGTGTCATTTTAAAGTAACAGGAAAAAATTAAGCATTTGTTTGGAAGGTATTAAGGCGCTGATTCTATAGAATGATAGAGTTATAAATGTTAACTTTGTTTCATGACTAGAGATAGTGAACCATCCAACGGGATCTGCAGTGAAGTTATTCTGTGAGCTGCCAGATTGTAACCCAATCTCCTCATTCTATCACATATGATGTAGTAATGGTCATGGTAGGGGACAGACATAGGTTTTCTTTTCTTTTACGATGCCAAGAGAACATACACAGATATTCTAATGATCAAGAAAGCACACACAGCCATCTTGCTGCAGCCCTGTAAATGATGCTGATTCTTCACATTGTCCTGGGAGACCTAATGAGTTATGTTCCCATACTTGCTATTATGTTTCAAAATCTAAAGATGGGCCTTTCCTGTCTGTAAAGCAGCCAGATGTGCTTTATCCCCCCTGAGAGCAAGGACCAATATGTGCCCCAGCTAAGTCTATAGCTCTAAACCCCGGTTTGATAAATAAAGCTTTTTTTGGAAGACTAAATGAGCCATACTCATTCAGCTGCAGAACTCTGGCTGCTTTCTTGCTATATTTGCAAACTTGGGGAGTCATGCTGGAGATAGAGAAGCCCACAAGGATAAAAAACATGCTATCTGGCTCTTTCCAGAGGAATGTCAACTTCCCTTCACAGAAGAAATTCTTACACTAGCATGATTTTTGTCTTCTCAGTGTTAGTGTTCAAACCCAAGGCCTTGTGTATCTTGGACAAGTTCTCTACTACTGAGCTATACCCCTGATATTAACTGTCATTATGATCATGATCAGCACTATCATGAAACACAGCATCATTACTGTCTCCCAAGGGTCAGTCCCACTTCCTACCTCCCTGGTGCTCAGTTGGAAATGAGGCTCCCTACAAGTCTGCTGAGCTGGTGAGGGAACTGGAGTGTGTCTGCTTTCCTACTGGAAGTGGCCTTACCACGCGACCCAGCACTTACTTGTGGCTGCTGAGGCTTTGGTTCCATCCTCACTCACTTCAATTTTTGCTTTTTGCAAGATATAAGACACATGAAGGCTTTCCGACCCTGTTCCCAGAAAACACAAAGTCAGCGTTTGTTCCACAACATGCCTTCTACAGTGTCAGAAGTAAACGCAAAGCCATAGCAACTTCCGGTTTTTAAAAAAGGGTCCCAAGTAACCTCTGACTGTCCTACAGATTGACAGCATTAGGTGCCATGGGTTCTAATGTCTGCTAAATGATTTGTAACTGTTACTTCAGGGAGGGATTCCCAGACCCCATGGCTTAGCACCTCTAATCATTCCAACTCAGGTCACTATTAATTTTAAGAATGAAAAGAACAGAGATTTGTAAAGATGTCATTTTTTTTTTCCCAGAAGAAGAAAAACAATGATATTGTCCAATTACAGACTGTCCATTACTGAAAGGATTTCAGTTGGGGAAACTGAGGCTCACAGATAAAGAAATCTGTCCCTAGTCACATAATTAGGTACAGGGAAACACTGGCTTTCCTAGCACCAGCCCCTCATCCACCAACACAGCAGTATAAGGAAACTCCTGGGAGGGGCCAGGCACAGAACTGCAGATGTATGGTGGGTACTCTCCAGTGAGGGTCCTCATTTCCTACTCAACAGAGACCAAGCAACACATAATTCCCAGTGGATTGCACTGTCCAGGAGGACACCAACTCCAGTCAGCATGAGCCTGGTGGGACATGGGTCTAGATAAAGAGAGCAAAGGGCTTTTTTTGGGAGGGGCACCTGGTTTTGCATTGCCTGCACAAAAGCCCTGCTCTACTATGCCTAATTGTGATTAGGTGCATGTTTATGTGGCTCAGGTCACCTACAGAGCTAAAGAGAACAGCACAAAGAGATTCAGGGCCCCCATCCTCCTGTTTAGTATTCAGACTCTAACAGCTGATTTTGAACAGGGAGTGCTTCTCAGTGTTTATTAGGCCAAAGGAGCCCATTATAAAGGTTGTGATTCTGGAGGGCTGGATCAAACCCAAGATATGCATTTCTAACACAGTCCCAGGTGATGCTAATGTTCTGGGCTGGGGATCAGGAATGAAAAGGAAATGGGATGATCAAAGAAGCCACAGTTCCAGCAGAGAGGTTGTGTGTGTGTGTGTGTGTGTGTGTGTGTGTGTGTGTGTGTGTGTGTGTGTTGGTGTGTTGGGGGGATGGGGTGTGGAAGTGCTTCTCCCTGAGGAGATATTCAGATATTCTTGAGCGTGCAACTGAGGCTGGCAATAAAACCAATTGTCTCCCAGTCAAGCGTTTAAATACATGCTGGAATACTTTGCATGTCCAAGCTATAACTCTTCTCTGGAAAGTGCTCTAAATGTAGGAGTAAGACCAGACCCATTCAAACAGCCCCAGGAAGAGCCACAGAGAGAACAACAGATACGGGAGATGAAGCTAGATATGTCTTATTAGCAGCTGCTTGGGTGAGGGACAGTCCTAATCGGGCATATTGAATTAGTTATTTCAGATATGGCAAAATACATTTCTGGATACAGGCAAGCCTACAGTTGCTCCGTGGAAGTAAACTAATGTTTGAGAATTAAGCAAATCTTCAGGCTTTTCTATTTTTTTTTCAAACCTAAAAGGGAAGTTTGTATTAGAAAATAAAGAGCAACTAAGTCCTAGCTAAGAGGCAAACTCTGGGGTTACAAATATTGCTTAGCAGTAGAATACATGTCTAGCAAGCATACAGCCCTGGGGTGGAGGAAGCATTGAGGAAGGAAAAAAAAGGTAAGTTTTGGGATAACAGGCAGTATGTGTAGAAGTCCTTATAACATGAGACGCAGGAATACATGATGACTGCTGATTGACAGGCTGACAGTCAACAGCATCCTTCAGCAATGCATCACATTTAAACTTATATGTGTTTGGGCAACACACTCCTGATTGTGATGCTTCTTTTTGAGCAAATAAGGACCTGTAACATTTTCTTGAAATTTTAAGTTTTAAACTCAACATACTTGTTATCTTTGCAAAATTAGCCTTGGATGACTCAAACATCTCAGTAATACCAAGGGCTTTCAGTGGCTCCTTCAGATCTGTTTGTGCCACGGCTGTGAACCTACATGGAAACAGAAAATATGGAGGAGGACCACAATGCTATAAATGATTCCAACATGACAAAACCAGAACATATTTACAAACAGATTCTTTAAGGAAGACCCTGTCACATTCTGAACTGCAGCCTAACTTCTAAATGTAACATTTAAATGCCAGGTCAGTGGACAATACACCTTTTACTCACTTACGATGGGCATGACTATCCATGTGCAACAGGTACTCCATATCAGATATTTGGTTAAAGGTTATTCAGTAACTTTCTATAAGAGTGGCTAGAAAGCATTTACTATTTGATATATTTATTTTTATCTTCTAGATATGTAAGTATTGTTTGTGCATTTATGTGCACCATCTGGTACTGAAGAAGCCAGAAGAGGGCACCAAATCTCCTGGAACTAGAGTTATAGATGTTTGTGTGCAAGCACATGGGTGCTAGAGATCAAATGATCAAATCCAGTTCCCCTGCAAGAACAGCAAGCACTCTTAACCACGAGCCACCACGCTAGCCCCCTCTGGAGGATGAGTTCTAATGTTTGTTGTAAATGAACTCAGTGGCTGGAGAATTAAAAGCTATTAGAATTCTCCACTTCCACTGTGGTGTGGCTAGACACTGGTAACGATGCAAAATTCACAAAGGAGACTAATTCCTTCACTTCCTCTGCAGGCTGGAAAAAGTGTCCTTTGAACTATTAGGAATTTGGATACACAGAGAACTGGGGCTGCTTTTGCTCTAGCCTCAAGTTATAACATCAGAAATTCCATCTATAATTTACTTTGGGGGTATAAAAAGAAAAGCTGCCTTAAATACAGATGCAAAGAACTTAACCATCACAGCCTCACTAGCCTTGGGCTTCAGTAGCTTCTATCTGATACCCAAATGATCAGTGATGTTCCTTATTGCACCAAGCTCCTTAGACTACTGTGTTCCCATCCATACTATATGAAGATATGTGTGTGCCTTTCAGTCTTCTGAATGGAAAGAGCTATGTTAGAAACTGTCACAGCTTCATGAATTTGCACTCATGGGGAGGTTCTAAGCCAAGGCTGCCTGCTCCCTTTGAGTATAATCATTATCCTACCACAAACAGGCACTGCAGGGTCTCAGAGAAAGCTTTTAGAAAACAGCCTGGTTTTCCCTAAAACATACTTTCTACAAACAAATCATCTTAGCTCCCTATTTCTTCTATGCAATATGACAGTTATCCCTTGAGCATTGTGTCCTTTCAAGGGGAGGGACACTTACTTGGGCAGAACCAGCTGCATCCTCTTGGGTACCATGGTGTTCATCCAGCTATCAATGGTCTTGGTACTGATGTGAGGGATGATGGCAGAGAGTGGGGTGGAGCTCTCAGTTGGCAGGGCGATCAGCATGCTGATGCTTTCACCATGGTAGGGCAGTTCAATGAAGTTGTACCATAAGCCATTTGGAGTACTGGTAGACCCTAAAGAAATCAGAGGCAGTTTAGTGTATGCCTGATGACTTCTAGATGGGGCACAAGTGGCTGGCAGTCACCAGGGAAGCCACAGGGGAAAGACGGCAATTCAGTCCACAAAGCTCCCTTTGCTACAAATAGCTCCCACAGAAGGACAAAGATAAGGACAATGACTTCTTTCTTCCCTGCTGCAGAATTCTCTGTCTTCAGTCTAGACAGAATGCCTCTGGGCATCACTAAACTCGCTTTAATTCCACTGAATAGAATGTAAGTAGATCATTAGGTACTCACCACACAGCACTTTATAAGAGATTGACCTTTATATGGATTAAAAAAATAAATTAAGGCTACTTTTGAGTTTTTGGGTTTTGCATTTTACTTTGTTTTAGAAAACATCTTGCATTGTGTTTAAGGTGTACATTACAATAGGATAGGCAAGACATAGAACAAGCATTTCTATAGCAAAGCCAATTAGCATACCCATCTTTTTCATAGTGATCTGTTTTTTAAAGTAAAGAAGGGGTAAGCTAGCTGAGCACTAGGTTTCATCTCTGTTTCCCAAGTGCAGATGCAGGATGGCCAGATGCCTCAGACCACCGCCACCATTAACTTCCCACCATAACGGCCTACACCCTCTAACTGTGAGTCACAATAAACCCTACGTTCTTTTAGCTGCCTCGGTCAGGAATTTTCTACAACAAGCAAAGTGACTAATACGGCAACAGAGAAAAGGCTAGAACAGCTACTGTATAGTACAGCCCAGCAGTCAAAAGGTCCCTGCTGCCACTTCTAGATTGACCGGGGATTTCTAAAATCTTTATTAAACCTAAAACCTTTAAAAATGAACTCTGTGAGCCTGATGAGGTGACATGGTCCCCCTGCGCCACCCCTCTATATGAATGGAAATACTGAGATATTAAAGTATGGACCTCACAAGGTTGCTGGGATGATAATTTATGAATATGTATAGAGTATAGAGTAGTCAGTGGGGTGTCATGCCCTCTACCTCTATGTAAAGTATAACACAAAGAAAGAGAAAAGAGGAAGAGAACTCTTGTGATTTTCACTGGACTTTTTCTGGTGGATGTCCTTGGCCAATCATAGCTTTTGAGGTGAGGAACTTTGGACAAGCCATACCTCCAGAGAAGGTGGACAGAAGGCCAAAGAGAGAACTGCGTTCTGCCACAACACTCTTAGCCACAAAATATATAAATAGCTGAAGAGGCTAGAGTAGCTGACCCCGGAGGATAATAGAATTTTCCAGGGACTGGTAGAATCTCTTCTTTTCCCCAACCATAGGCTGCACCAGGCTGTAGGGCAGCCTAGGAATCCAGTGTGGCCTGACTGAGCTTCAAATTGCTGTAAGCATAAACAAGCCAGGATTCTGGGGTGAGACTACCCAAGAATCGAAGTTACTATTCTTCATCTTTGCTTTTAGCCTGAGTGATAAAATGGTCTCAGTAGAAACTGAAAAATCAATGAGAAAGTAAGGGAAAAAAAAATCACCTCCTAATGAACCCTTTAATCCTTGAAGAAAGGATTGAGTCTCCAGCTTTAATGGAGCTAATTTTTAGATACTGTGAAATACAGGAAGTAGTTACTAAATTATTGCCCTGAGGCAGAAAACAAAGACCTGGAGAGATTAATTGCTACAGAAGTGTGTATAAATCAGCTAAGGAGGATTGAAGCTATGAATAATGAGATGTGTGAACTGGGGTGTGGGAAGGAGGTGAGGTAAACAGGCTCATAGGTTAACCCAATCTTGACTGGATAGGCCATTACTGACCAGTAAAACCAGCATATATTAGCTATTCTATGGAGTCACACATCTGCTGGATGTCTGATACCTCTACACCTGACCCCTGGACTGGGTGATCAGCTCCAACAGGCAGCCTGCATCTGTCCATACCCATGCTGTACTTGTGATCTTGAGAAGTGGGGAGATGGACAGCGACCTCTCCTGTCTCTTCCAGCCCAGTACTATAGTCCTGACCCATCGCCTTTTTACACAGGACAAATGTGAGATTGAGAACACAGGCTGGAGTCAGAAAACCTGGATTCAATGCCAGTCTGAACAGCTCATTCAGTCAGTGACCTCACTAAAATTTATCAAGACAATGTACACATACAACACAAGGCACAATTTGGCACACAGCAGACTTTCATACTGATGGAAATGATGTCCAAACAATTTTTCAAACAAGATCCTGCCATAGAGTCCAGGCTGAACTCGAGTGCAAAATACTTCTCTCTCAGCCAGACGCAGGGATTACAGAGCACAGCCATGATGATTTCTGGTTGCCTGGCTTCTGGAACAATTGGCTACTCCTCAGTTAGACACAGAGCTGACCTGCTGTGGGGAACCACACAGCGGCAGTTGGTATGAAACCTCCCCATTAGGGCAAACCGTGCAGGAAAGGGTTTGGGAGCTGAGGTCAGGGCACAGGGCCTCTGGCTGTCCCAGAGTACTTCCTTTTAAAGTGTTATATCCTAAGCTGTGCAAAACTCAGCATCTGTAAAGTACACTATGTACTGTTCAGAGAGGATGATTTCTACAGCACATAACACATGAAACAGTTCCCCCACTCTGAAAAAAAACAAGGAAGCCCTTTCTCTGGGATGAGTGATATAATTAGTCAAGAGTCAAGAATGAAAAATATCAAGATTGAGACTTTTCTTAGAAGACCCATTTAGAGTGAATGCTTTTATTCTAGAAAGGCCCTCTGATTCCTACATTAAATCCTACAAGGAAGGACATACCTCAACTCACTGAAATGCTACAAATGCTTTATGGTCTGTAAAATCAAGGAGAATATTTTAAATACTATCAGAAAAGCATTATAGATGGCTGTCTTTGTAATGACCTTTGGCTGCCAGTCAAAGTGAATTTCCTGACCCCACTTGAATGGAAACTGAAAAATGCATTTGGAAACAACAAAGAGCTCCTCTGAGCATGGCTGTCCACATTTCTAGTCAGAGTCTAGAGCAGGCCTGGGGACAGCCCATCAGAAAGAAATGAGGTATAGGCAAGAGGTTCGTCAATAAAAGTGCTGTGTTGCGAGAATTTGGCAGGCAAGAACAAGAAATCACCCAGTCTTAGGTACTACAACTTAGCAGACAGCCAAAGGGAAAGTAATATTGGTGGATAAATACGAGCTGGAAACCTCGAAGAAAGGAGACTAGAAATGGGGACTGTGGAGGCATCTCAGTTGGTAAAATGGCTGCCACACAAGCATGAAGATATGAGTTCAGTTCCCAGTATCTATATAAAAATGCAGCTATGGCGGGAAACTCAAAGTCTAGTTCTGAGGAGGCAGGGACAGGTGAATCCTGGAGGCTCAAGGTTCTGTGAGAGACCCTGCCTCAGAAAAATAAGGTGGAGAGTGCTTGAGGAATATACACAAATGAGAACCTCTGGCTTCTATACCTCAGACACAGACACATCTGCGTACATATGAGTATGTGCATACATATACATACAGAGTGTCTGGTTATTTGTTGTGCTTTTTTTTTTTCAGGATAAGGTCTCTACAGTATAAATTCAAGCATTTAAGCTGAGCATTTATAACAACTTTGATCAGCAATTCCTATTTAAGTGAATTTCCTCTAGGAATAGTGATAAAAGCCTTTACAAATTTATGCATAAGAACATTCACTACTTGTTATTTATTAGAGAAAAAAAGCAACTGACTAGCCAGAAGATATTATGTAAGTTTATATTATGAAATAATGTGCAGCTAAAAAACAGTCTTGTAAATTCTAACAAATTGGAAAACAAAGTTCCATGACTATACCAGCTAAGGAATAAAACAGATTGCAGAATAAACATTGCAGTGTGATCTTGTGCATGTAAAAAGGCTTCAAATACATTCTACATATTTATAGAATAGGTCAAAAATTATATACCTAGAGCTTAAAGGGGTTTTTATCCTAGCAAGTGGGATTATAGGAGTACCACTTCTTTCTGCTTCTTATATGTGGCAGCTGGCTTTGCAGTGAGCCGGAATGTCTTTCTACTGAACAGTACTTCAAAGCTCTTCCTATAGAGAAATCTATCCTTGAAGGTTTAGGAAGCACGAGTCAGAAGCATTTTCTCCCTCTTTTTATTTTCCACCCTCTTGCCTTGATGCTGTCAAGTGAGTCTTCTCAAAGATGCTGATGACATCGTGGGAGAGAAACCAAGAAGGAAGATCCTCTGAATTGCAGTGTTTTAGCAAGGAGAACCAAGACTTGACTGAGGCCCAAGAAATACCGAAAAGGAGACCCTGTGAGTCATGTGGGTTTGGGTACAGCAGCCTCTTGAGACCTGGCGGGTGGCGTTGGCAGAGGATAAGGAGATGGACAGTAATGACCCAAAGGGTCTGTAGTCATGAAAATGAATGTCTGCCTGGAGACACTGAAGCCTGCTGGATCCTCTTCACAGGCCATGGGGATAAGCCTGTCTCATTCTGACAAGCTGCTTTGGTGGCAAAGTATGAAACTAGGGAGTGTATGACACTCTCACACCATATCACACAATGCAGAAGGAAGCCAGACTCTAAGCTGGGATTCTAGATAGACCCAATGACATGCACAGAAAAGAGGGGGAGAAGGATGGGAGCCCATGCTCCTTGCCATTCTGACTTGTAAAGATATGGAACAGAGGCAAAACACTTATATACTTTGTCCTGCGCTTGGTACAGTGTCACAGTGGACAGGAAATCATGTGCCACCAGGCTGGGTCATCTAAGCAGAGCTTAATGAAGGCATTACATAAAGCACAGAAATGATGCAGAGAAACTACTGTGGTTATAGACACTGGTCCCCATCCCCAGTCTCAGAAGACGGGGTGACCTGGGGACAGCAAGCTCCTGATCATACTCCTCTGGAAGGAGCGGAGACTTCTGTGGGGAAGAAGCCAGCAGCCTTGCTGTCTCTGTGGGGAGATACTGGAAAGTTAATACCTGGTTCTTCTCTCTTCCCCCCACCAGTCACTTGTTATATCTACACTGGTCACTCCCGTGGGAAGCCAGGGAGTAAGAGAGCCCAAAAGACAGCCTCAGCTGTAGACAGGGTGGAAGGGGGTGGGAAAGGAGAGGGTGAGTGTGTGAATCAAAGAAGAAAGACATTTGTTCTCTTCCCCACCCCATTTCCTCTCTGTCCCCTCTCTCTAACTCAACTGATAAAAATGCATTTATATCAAGGATGTAGTTCAGTAATAGAGTGTTTGTCTAGCCTGTCCAAGGCCCTGAGTTCATCTCAATACCATAAAAAGATCCATTTGTGTATACTCGAGGTAAAACACACACACATGTTCTTGGACAAATCAGTTCTGAACTCAGAATGGGCCTTCAAATGTTTCTCTCTGGGAACAGACTTTCTTTCTTTCTTTCTTTCTTCACTGATTCATTGATTCATTAGTGTTTTGCCTGCATGTATATCTGGATGAGAGTGTCAGGTACTCTGGAACTTACAGACAATTGTGAACTGCCATGTGGTTGCTGGGAATTGAACCGGCGCCCTTTGGAAGAACAGTCAGTGCTCCTAACCACTGAGCCATCTCTGCAGCCCTAAGGGAACAGGCTATTATATACTCAAGAAGAACAGACTACATTCGTATAAAAAATTGTATATCATCCGGGTGGTGGTGGTGCATGCCTTTAATCCCAGCACTTGGGGAGGCAGAGGCAGGTGGATCTCTGTGAGTTTGAGGCCAGCCTGGTCTACAGAGTGAGTTGGAGGACAATCAGGGCTGTTACAGAGGGGAAAAAAAAATGTATATCTGAATCTCCCAGAGGAATATCTAAAGAATGCTTGCATTTTAATCTTCTCTTGTTTTTAATAAAATGCAGACAGTATAAGGACCCATTTAAAGTAAAACATTCCTGTATGAATATGCACTGGGGATGCTGCCAGCATTTCAAGGGTGGCCTCGAATAGCGCAGCCCAAGACGGGGAGGACAATGTGACAGAAATGACTTTCAGATGCTATTGACTATTTTCAGGTACTTGGGATGAATTTTCTGTGGTGTTGTAAGTATATATTGTTCTTCAGTGAACATTTCCAGCAAATTTGGAAAATTTGTTCCTAAAAGCCCAACTGCTGGCTGACGAGAAGAAAAGCGCTCTGACTGTGACACACAGGAGCCATGACCTAACTTCTACATCGGGCAGCTGGCAACATGCTCATCTATTTGAATGTTGACAGTGACTGAGAGTGAGAAGGGGGTAACTGGTGGCTGGAGAGATGGCTCTGTGGTTCATAGTGTGTACTGTCCCTGTACAGGACAAGAGTTCATAGTTCTCAGCATGTACCTGTACTGTGTGACTCAAAGCTGCCTATAACTCTAGCTCCAGAGTATCTGATACCCTTTTCTGGCTCCTATGGGCTAATGCACACAGGAATACACACAGGGAGAATAAAGATAGATGATAGATAGATAGATAGATAGATAGATAGATAGATAGATAGATATTGTTTAAAGAGAAGACAAAAAAGAAAAAAAGTGGGGGGGGTGGATATTTGGCACTTAGGGGACTCAGGTTAGACCCGGAGACTTGAAGCCTGTTGTATAAACAGGAAAAGGAGATTTCAGGTGGATCAAGAATGCTCCAATGAAGTGATATGTAAAAAATAACCAGTCATGGTTATCTGTGCTGCAGAAATAATGGCCTGCATGGGAGACTTTTTCCTCTATCTATAAGGTTGATGATACATGTACCTTAAGAAGAAAGTTGAAGGGCTGGAGAGAGGGGAAGAAAATTTGCTAGGCAATGGTAAGAACCTAACTTCCAATCCCCAGCAACCACATAAAACTTGGGAAACAGGATTGTTGGTGCTTTGTGGCTGCTAGCACTAGCTCCAGGCACAGTGAGAGATCTTGCCTCAAAAGAATAACGTGGAGAGTGGCAGAGCAGGACACTCCCCCCATGTCCTTCTCTGGCATCCACAGGTGTGCACACCCCTGCACACATATAGCACACTGATATGCGCACATCCATATACAGGAAATTTCAATTTCAAATGAGGAAATCTATGTGAAATCCCACCGCTGTGAACATTTTCCTGAACATTCTCCAAGACATATAGACAAATGTACAGAAAGTATTTATGTAGGCATGGTTCACCAGCATCTGCTGCTTTATAACCTGCCTTCTGAAATCTGATACATACTGCATAATCTTTCTATTTATGTAGCTCTAAATCTAATTACCACCTGTGTTCCAGAGCATAGTCATGTCTCAGGATTCACAGGGTTTCAGCATGCTGAAATCCTTCCTATTAAATGTGGTCTTCTCATCTACTTTAATAAATCCCATTAAATACATATATTAAATCATTTGTTACTTATCAAACTAAATGCAACATAAATAACTGCATCATCATATTGTTCAGGGATAATGACAAGAAAACATCTGTGTATGTTTGATATGCAGTTAACGTTTCTTTTTAAATATTTTCTGAGGTAGGTTAAATTCAAAGATACAGAACCTAGAGCTCCGAACGTAGCTTTATACCAGGTTTCTATTTGGCAGTGTGTGATTTTCTTTATGTTGTAAGTTCTTTGGAGTGGGGCTGCTGGGATAACAACATAGAGAAAGTCCTTTAGGTTGCAAGTCCTCACCACTAGTAATGCTCAAGCCTGCCCACCCCATGCAGTAGCCATAAGTGGGTTTTATTAGCCTTCCTAATTTTTGATAATTCCAGAAGTTAAAAAAAATACAATTTCTATTTAATAATGAAAGTTCGCTAATGGTGACTTGATAGATTTTTCCTAAGTTTACTGTTCATTTATATTGGTTTTAACTATCTTTTCATCCTGCATTTTATTTTTTAATATTTATTTATTTATTATATATACAGTGTACAGAGGGTACCAGATTTTGTTATAGATGGTTGTGAACCACCATGTGGTTGCTGGAAATTGAAGTCAGGACCTCTGGAAGAACAGTAGGTGCTCTTAACCTCTGAGCCATCTCTCCAGCCCCTTCATCCTATATTTTCAACCCAAAAGCCTACACATATTACATATTAATACTTTTTTTTTTTGGCATGGTACAAAGACTTACATACTTTACAAAATCTTGCCTTGCAAGGTGATAGTGGTGCATGACTTTAATCCTGGGAGGCAGAAGTAGGTGGATTTCTGTGCGTTTAAGACCAGCCTGGTCTACAAAGTAAGTTCTAGGACAGACAGAGTTACACAGAGAAACTTTGTCTCAGAAAACAATAAGACAAAAAAAAAAAAAAAAGAATAAAGAAATCTTGCCTCCCAGAAACCTTGCCCACTCATTGGCGTACTGGCATTCTAGCAGTGAGCCACCTCCCCCAGCCTCATCCCCCCCCCCAAAGATGTGATCTTCAATAAAGAGCACTCAAGATCCTTGCCTTTCTGTTACCAGCATATTTTAGATTAAAACGGATCCAACAGGCACTCACCAGACCGGAACACGGAGAGCTGGGCCAGCATGGGCACTTGATAGGCTTTCCCATCACCTGCCACAAAGGTCCGTTTCTTTGTACTCTCAGGTTGAAACCTGGACTTCCACAAACCCTTGAAATACACTGCATTGACAAGGACCAGTCTGGTAAGGGCACCATCGATCAGATTTGGAGAAAGCAGGTTGTCAATCATGCCTGTGAAACCCGAGAACAAGGGGAAATATCAGCAATGGAAGCCACAGTGAGGGCAAATGGCAGCTCACTGTGGAGACAAAAGTGAAAAATATTTTTTTTTAAAGATGTAAATCAGATGTTCTAGTTTCACATAGCCTCAGCGCTCTATGTAGCTGAGAATATATGAACTTCTGACTCTCCTGCCTCCACCTCCTAAGTGATGGGATTTCTGTGTGTGGCACCATGTCCAATTTATGTGGCACTGAAAGCTGAGTTAAACAAACACTCTAGCAGCTGAATGACATCAACAGCTCCTCAACTGAATTCCTAAAGCACACTTTTTATACTCATTTTTCATGCTCAAATTTAAAAATTTCAAGTAAAACTAAAAACAAATCAAAACCACCTGAAAAGACTGTTACTATGAGTTTACCAAACTGGCTCATGAAATCCCAACTAGTTCTGTAAGCCCCGTGTAATAAGCTATTATTTAATTAAGACTTGTTTTAGATTTTTTTTCTGACAGCTGTTATGTGGTTGCTGATGAGGGTCCTTGGTGTTCATGAGATAAACAGTTTTTGCTTCTCTTTGGTTTTTAAGCAACTAGGTTCACACAGTCCCCATCAAAATAAACATTTCACCCTATGAAATGTCAAGGCTAAACTTTATTTCTTCTGACACTACAGCAATGCTTGGAATCAATCCCTGGTCATCACAAGTCTCCCAATGACTCCAAGAACTGAAACTGAACACCAGGTCCCCATTTAAGGACTGGGCATTAAGCTAGGCTCCAAGAGTACAGAGATAAGAAATGGGGTGAGCCTACAGGAAATGACTTTAAAGGCAAATGTTCTCTTGCTGGGATGCCAGGATGTGCTTTATTAGTAGTAAAAGAACAAGTAGGCTCTTCTCACTTCAGAGCACTGGAGGAGTCTTGCAAATACTACCCATGGCTGATGTTCAGATTCCCTTTTGTTTTGTATTAGAAGGTTTAAAGGTAGGGGTATATATGGACTGATAGTGATGTAAGACTTTAATCCTACCATTTGGGAGGCAGAGGCAGGTAGATCTCGGTGAGTTTGAGGCCACCCTGGTCTACAGAGTGAGTTTTAGGAGAGCCAGGGATACACAGAGAAACCCTGTCTCAAAAAGCCAAAGTGGAGGCGTAGGTCTGTGTGCGCGTGCACGCGTGTACTTAATAGGGGTTCCTTATGCCCAAAGCTATTAAAATTTAGTCTGCTTGACTTTAATTCATAGATATATAGAACACATAATATATATTCAAGCTATAATACTTGAAATGGTGACAGTAAAATTAACAGCTGCCTTGGAGACCAGTTGTCTAAGCAGGGACCTTCATGTCTCTTAAAATGAAACTCAAGAAAGAGGAGCCCTAATACTCTATGAAAACCTCTGAAACTGGTAAATAGCACAGGGAAAGTTTCTGGCACCCGACACTCAGTGTCTCCAGTACTCTTGCTTCCACAAGGGGGCATCAGCACCACCTAAGCCTGGTTCTGGAAGAAAACTACAGGGTCTATATCAATCATTCAGTCCAGCACAAGGCAGTCTCACAAGCAGGCTCCTCCAACAGTTCTCCTTGATGCTAATAACCAGTGCTTTGGATGCTGTTTCTGCCCCTGTAGAGAACATTACCCAACTGAATCCATCCGTCTCTTTTATAAGCCACGCACCTTGGTCCTCAACCCTACCTTACCCCTCACTTTCCACAGTCTGAGGATTAGTGCCACCAGCCACCATGATGGTATTCATCCTAGCCAGGTTGAATGAGCCTGCCTCCCCCAACTGCACCATGCATTCATTGCCTCACTGCAAGGATTTTACAATTCCTTTTTTTTTTTTTTCAGAATATAGTTAGGGATCAATAAGAAAAAGAAACCTCAGAGCATTTTGCAGTGGTCCATTATGAGTCAGGTTTGGATACTGAGGACCATAGAGTGCACACCTGTAATCCTGGCACTGAAGAAAAGGAGGCAGAAGAAATCAAGAGTTCAAGGCATACCTCTGCTGGATAATGAGTTCAGTACCACCCTGGGATACATGATACCTCATCTTGAAAAAATAAATAAATAAAACAAGCACAAAAACTCAATGTCTTATATTGATTGCCACCTTCAGGGTGAGTCTGTACCAGGAGGGCAACATGAAATTAAAAAAAAAAAAAATTGCAAAAAAAAAAGCAGTAAGAACTGGATAGGTTAGAGGTAAGGGGTTAGAGACGTGCTGTTGGTGTTGCCATAGATACAGATTGACTATCCTCCATCCATCTTGGGATACTACCTAGCATGTACCAAGTGGGTCCCTCCCACAGAAAGCCAAGGGTTAGAGGTAGATGCCAAAAGGATTTGGAAAAGCATACAAGCTTTAATTTTAACAAACACAGTGAACTGAAACACTCAAGTCTGAGGCAGCAAATGCAAGGCACGTCTAGAATGACAGACAGGGTCCTCAAGCAGGACTTTTAGTACTTCTTAACCTGTGGGTTACTACTTTTTTGCTTAGGGGGTAAAGGGGTGTCAAGCAATTTTTTCATGAGGGTCATCTAAGACCACTGGAAAACATAGATATTTATATTACAATTCAAATAGTAGCAAAATTATAACAAGAAAATAATTTTATTGTTGGGGTCACCACAACATGAGGATCTGTATTAAAGGGTCCCAGCATTACAAAAGTTGAGAACCACTGAGCTAGCTGTTGGGAAAACAGCTCACACTTTGTGAAGGGCCAGGCCCTGTGCTCAAAGCTTCCTATGTTATCACTCACATCATCAAAAAGCCTTCATGGAACTGTCTTTCTGGCAGCTATCACTAATAGGTCAACATTCTGCAAATCAGGAGCTGGGACAGCGGGGGTGGGTGGCAGCAGGCAGTGTTAAGACACTATCCCAAACTTAACACAGCTGATTTACCTAAGTGTAGAACAGAAGAACTTCAGACTGAAAAAGAACAGATCCTTCAGGTTCTGTGTCATGCACGTGGTGGTCCCAAAATGAGTAGGAGTAACAGGCTGGGAAGCATTCCAGGCTGCTGCATGCATGGGGGTGGGGGATGGGGTGTTCTGTGATGGTGAGACGAGAAAAGTCTTGTGTCAGGGAGAAGCAGAGGCTGCTGAGGCCTCCAAGTCAGACTGTCACAAGGTGTGCAAAGCATCCTGGTGCTCAGCTCCCTCTATGCAGGAAGCACATCTCATCAGATGAACTCAGCAGTTTGGGGACAGAGGTTGCTTGTCTGGAGATCTGCGGGTGTGTTTTGGTTGAGCTGGCAGTGGCCAGGCACACCCCATATTCTGTGGTGCTCAAAACAGTCCCACACAAAGGAGAATGCCTCTCTTTAAAAAATTTAATAAAGGCCTTATTTTTACTACTTTTAACTATGTCTATATGTGTATGTCTCTGTATGGGTATGCGCACATGAGTGTAGGTACCCATGGTAGCCTGTGTGGTTGTTGGATTCCCAGTCCTAGGCAGCCGTAAGCCATCCATCCATCATGGGTGCTGGGAACTGAACTCTCTGAAAGAGCACGTGCTCTTAAGCACCAGGCCATCTTTTCAGTTCCCACTTTTAAATATTTCCATTTTTTAAGATGGAGAAAAGTGTGGAAATTTACCAACAATTTTTGTACCACTATTAAAAAAATTGCATCAGTTAATGAAGACAGAAATAACTGAGAACTGGGATGTCACTCTCTCCCTAAACCCCAAGTGCTTCACTGCTTTTCAATTATGTCATGATGATTGTGGGGGACAAAAAGTGAAAAACAGGTCTGTTATTATAGCAGAAAATCCCGCTAAAAACGTCTTTGGGGTTATAACTGTGAAATACATAAAAAGTCTCGTTGGTTTGCCTTTTTTTGTTTTTTAATTGCATTAGTTCTGGTGACAGCTTGTGGTTCCTCCTGTCATGGTATAACATACCTGATTTAGTCTACTACTGCAGTTCACACTTAACCTGAGTATTTGACAAAAATATTTGAAAAATCCATCACATGCACTTGAACCCAAAGATATAGCTATTTAGTCTCAACTATAAATCCCTTTTGTTTTCTGTCATATTTTTAATTTTTTAATAGAAAATCTGTTTGTGTGCAATGGGAATATGTTTATAACATTATCTATGATAAATATCTATAATATATAACTAGATAGTAACATATCTAGTTATATATTATAGATATTATATATTATATATATACTATCTAGTTATATATCTATAATATATACATCTTTATATATTATTATATCTATAATATATACAGATATAATATATATAATAATATAGATATATATTATACATCTATAATATATAACTAGATAGTAACATATCTAGTTATATATTATAGATATATAGATATATAATATATATCTAGTTATATATTATAGTTATATATTTATTATCTATGAATTTCATTTCAAGCTAGAAGGAGGGAGTTGGAGGCGAAGGATGTAGCTCATTGGTTGAGGGTTTGTTTAGCATGGTGCAAAGTCCTATGTTCCATCAGGAGCACTGCCAATAAACAAAGGAACAAACTCACAGAGGGAGCTGGGTCTGACAGAACTGAAAAACCCAGCTTGAGGTTCCCAGCACAGGTGGTTAGGGACTACATCAGATGGTACACCAACACGATGCAACGTTATCTTTTTTACTGGTAAAAAAGGCCACAGGGTACAATGACATGTCACACAGTCAGCATCAGGACCAAGAGCTATTTCTGCATTATCTGTTGTAATCTACTAACACCAGATGTACAGAATTCAGCATCCCCAAAACAGCCCTTGTCTTACACACTATTATTTTTTTGACAGTAGCACAGTTTTGGGAGTGGAATCCAGATTGCTGCACAATTGAGAAAGTTAATGTTTCTTCTACATTCCCTACATAGCTTTCTTCCCACCTCCACCTCCTCTAGTGAGATGATCACGTTTTCACATGTGTAAGTACGATGATGAGTGATGGAGCCTGACCGAAAATACCCCGTCCCTCCTTCAGAAATTCTTTCCCAGTAACTCATGGGCCAGGCAACTGGACTCTAAACACATCCCTAGGTAATCCTAGCTCATGTGCATGAGAAAATAGGTTCCGAGAAACTTGTTCCCAAAGGCAGGGTTTACCCTATTAAGTCTCTGCTTCTTTTATAACTAACTCCAAGAGCACATTCCCAGTAGGGACCATGAGTATTAAACACACACAGTTTAAAGTGTTAAACTGTTAAATCCAGAATTGTCTGGGAAAAAGGAATCAACAAAGGACTATCTTCACTGCTTGAACTGATGCCGGAAGACCCAGCATGAAAGTGAACAGTACTATATTCTGGTTTTGGGGCTCCAGACTGTACAGAAACAGAGAAAATGAATACCGAGCATGCATGCCTTAATTTCTCTCTGCTCATGAGTGTGGATTTGATGTGGCTACTTGCTTTAAACTCTGGCCACACTTCCCTATAATAATGGACTGAAATCTGGAATTGTGAACTAAATTAAACTTTTTCTTCCTTCCCTACGTTGCTTTTTGTCAGGTTATTTTATCACAGCAACAGAAATGGAACCAGAATAGCTTGGCTTTGTTGTGGTAGGTCCCAAACTCCTCTTGAATATCTCTGAGATTTCCAGCTTACACATCAGCAGGTTTGAAACACCAACACTGGAAAAGTCCTCCATTTAGAGGAGAGACATCTAAGCAAGTGGTTATTAGGCCATGTCGAAAACGCCATAATGGAGGGGTTTAAAATAGTGTAATCACAAGCCAAACAAAGCCAGTGGAGGCCACCTACAGCCTAGCAATGGCAGATGAGGCTGAGGTTGCAGGAGACACAAAGCCAAAGATTAAGAAGGCTTTTCCAGGCCAAGGAAACAGTAGGTGAAAAAACAGGCAAGATAAACATGAAAAGCCACCAAACCCATGGGTAAGGGCTCTGCAGGCACGATATGGCAGACAAAGGAGAAGGGGAGCGGGCCATGTCCTTTTCTGCTGTCCACCCTGCAAGCAGAAAGCCCTAGAGAGTGAGCAGCAGGAACCCGAAGTGGGGAAGGGAGGCAGCCTGAGATCTGGGCCATGGAGAACCAAGGCCAGTCAGAGCCTGCCTAAGCCCATGTGGCTCTTGGCGGAGCAAGCACTGGTCTTGAAGACTAGAGCCAAAATCTCTGAGTCTCTGCTCTTTCATTCCCAAAATGTGAATCTACAAGAAACAGGAAGGCCACTCACCCCTGGTTTCATTTTTAACCCAAAAATTGATGGAATCACAGGCAGAGACGGGGTCCTGGAAGTTCACATTCTGCACTTCACACTGAAATACCTCCTTGTTCCTGGCTGCAAAGGGTGCTTCCATTTTAAGGCCATTCTTGACAAACACGGCGTTGGCCACTGTCACAATGTCTTTATTCTTCTTGGAGACAATGGCCTTGTTGATTTTCTTCAGCACTTTACCAACTCCTGAAGGAGAAATCAGAAAACAAGGCAATGTTTTCATGATAATTTACATATGTAAAAAAATATTGTTGGGCATAGTACCTTATACCTGTAATCCCAGGAGTTGAGAGGCTGGCCAAGAGATTTATCATGAATTTAAGTTAAGGTCAGCCCAGGCTACAAAGCAATTCAAAAAACAAAGCTCCATGAAGAAGGTTCAGAAAGTCAAGTGTTTGTTCTGCAACCCATAAGGACTGGTGTTCAGATCCCCAGCACCCACATAAATGCTGGGCAGGCAATGGCAGCCCACCAACAATTCTAGACCTCAGAAAGAGGTGGAGACAGGACAGTCCCTAAGTAGAGCTAGTTGGCTAGACAGGCCAATTTGGGTTCAAGTGAGAGACCCTGAATGAATGTTTAAGGTTGAGAACAATCAAGGAAGAGACTCCATGCCAGCTTCTAATCTTCACATGGATGCACATGTGTGTTTTTAAACTCATGCATGCAAGTAGACATAACACACATACGCACACTCCAAAAAACTTATCACTTGTACCACAGCATATAAGAACAATAAGCAAGACAGGGGTCACAAGAGACTGAGACTGCTTTGTAAGGGGTCCCTATCTTTGGAAACATGGATAGTGTTAAAATAAACCACAGAAGTTCTGGTGGACAACTGCTCTTGTACCAAGTATATTACTATGTTCTTCTTGGAGTCAGGATCAACACTAGTCAACTTGGACTGGCAGCCTTGGAAAAAATGAATGGTGGGAAACTTCCTCATTCACACTTCCTTGCCTAACAGTTTTAAGCATTAATTCCTTTCTTGCCAAGGCCTTAACAATGTGAATATTTTTTCTTATTGGAAAAAAAGAAGATGAATAAAATAAGCATTAGGAAGACGATTATAAATTGTCATGTGCTGCCAGCCAGAACACTGTGATTTTTCCTTGATATTAAGCTTGGAAAGTAAAGAAATTAATTTTATGGCAACATAAGCTTTATTTTATGTGAGTCATTCATTCATGCTCCATTTAGTTTGGGGGCATAAAAGAAAGAGGAAAAAATATCTCATAAGGATGAGATAGAGTTCCACAGGGAGCTGAATTACAGGGCTGCCCTAATCACCTGAGGTCTTCTCAGAATGATATGGTCCTAAAACATTTTTCCAGAGTCACCTTGGTAGTGCTTGAGGACTGAGTTGTCATTCTTAGTATGCATCTTCTTCAGGTTCCATGAATGCCAGGGCCAGAGTATCCTCTCCCCCAAAAAAAATCCATAAGGAGAACTTTACATGATGGATGGGACTTTGGAACCTTTATTCACCATGCTACAGAGAGAGCATCACTTGGAGAACAGCAGGTTTTGGGGGCCAAAAGTCACCTCCAAAGTCAAGTGTCAGCCCTGGCATTTTCTGACTCTGTTCAACTGCCAACTTGACAGGGTCTATAATCACATAAAAAAAACTTCTGGCGTGTCTATGAAAAAGTGTCTCTACTGGGTTAACTGTGGTGGTAAGACTCAGGCTACACCTGGGAGGCACCACTCCCTGAGCTGGGGTCCCAGACATAATAAAACAGAAGAAAGTGACCTGGGCACCAGGTTGCCAGGTTTTTTGTTTTTTTTTTCCCTCTACTTCCTGACTAGGGATACAACATGACTAGCTGCCTCCAGATCCTTCTCTCATCATTTTTTCTCCAAATTGCAAACTGAGATAAATCCTGACTTCATTGACTTGCTTTTGCCAGGCTATTTTGTGCCTGCATCGAAAAAAAGGAATTAAAACACTTCTTGGGGGAAAGGATTCATCTTCCACCTCTTGAAACAATCTTCCTTTATGAACATCATTACAACAAATCCTCAGAGTTTATGTCCCAAGGAAGGCCTCCAGCATACATAAGTTTATCTTAAACCATGACATCACATTCTACATATGATTGCTGGCAATTCTGGAGGGAGAATGGGTAGGGGTATGCTGGTAGCCAACAGGCCAACATCAGGAAGATGCCGATCTAAAAGCAGATCAGCATTAAAAACAAAACAAAACAACAAGACACAACCCTAGTTGCTATTTTGGATCTATGCTGGTTGACAAGGCCTGTGTGGTAGCAGGAAAGGCTATAAATCTATGGAGTGACTCACAAAGGCCATAGAAATCATCACCAACTCTGAACTTCCCAGCCAGAGACAGAACAGTATGTCCCCAGAATTCAGCCTTTCCTCACATCTAATAGATGGGCAAATTGTGAAACCGGCAAAGTTTACCCTTCTCCCAGCAGGGGATAGCAGTGGGCATTTGGGGCTCCCAGCATCTGACCCTGCCATATGAGGGGCACAGTGAAAACACAAAGGAAGTGGGAATAGTGGGAGGCAAGGAAAAGCATCCTTTTATGAGACTGAAGTGCTGCCTACTGGGCTAAGGAGGCACCTGTGAAAAGATCCTTCTACCATTAATCCTGCTCTCTTGCCAACAGGAACCAATGTAGTCAAGAGTCAGAATGTCATGGCTAGAAAGGCAGTAACTGTGTGTGTGTGTGTGTGTGTGTGTGAATAGGACACAATGACAGAATGGACATGGTAAGGATGCTCTCTCACTTTCCAATGAGGTAACTGCCACCTTGCTATGAAACATGATTGTCCTCACTCAGTATGCATGGCACTGAAGAAGAACTCAGAAATGGTCCCGATCCTTTGGGTGCTACGGTTGTAGAAAGGGGGAACTAACCTACACAGAAATACTGCTTTTAAACACGGGTTCCAGTAGCTGAGCTGCTGATTCAAAACAGGCTTTTCTTTCAATACTACTAAGACTCTCTCACCACCCTTACCTGTATTTCTTGTTGTTTTGTTTGTTTGTCCTTTTGTGGAACTAAATTTCAAACCCAGAACTTTGTACATGTTAAGCAAGCCGAGCTACCCTAGCACTGAGCTACATCTCGAGGTCCATTTCATTTCTTTGAGATGGGCTTGGGATGTAGCCAGACTGGCCTTGAACTCTGGATCAACTTGTCTCCCTTCTCAAGTGCTACAATTAAAGCATGTTAGTTACCAGCTCCACTGGATGGACATTTATTTATTTTTTAGAGACATATAGCTTCTAACTTCATATTTATATCATATCAACAGACAAGGTAGGCTACAGAGATGGCTCTGTCAGTACAGTTCTTGCCACACAAGCATGAGAATCTGGATTCAGATCCTTAGCATCTATGCATAACCTGTCAGTGTGGTGGTATGTCTATGATCCTATCATTGGGGAAGTAGAGGCACGTGGATCTCTAGGGCTCCATGTCCAGCTTGTCCTGTTGAATTGGTGAACTTCAGGTTCAGTGAGAGACTTTGCCTTAAAAAACAAGGAGCAGGATGGAGAGAAACACCAACAGGTACGTCTAGCACCTACATAATTGTGCACCCACATACTCACGAACTCACACGTACTACCCCCACAAAAATTAATGAGTTTTTAAAAATTAAGAAGAAGGCATCCATTGTGACCTTCCTCCAGTTTTCCACAATGGCATGATGACCATATTGAGAAACTGTCATTGGTACAGTCTATAGAACTCATTCTGACTTGACTCATTTCTCATACATGCTTGGTGCATGTGCATGCATGTGTGTGTGAGCAGTTCTGTGCACTTTGATCAGTCATGTAGACTCACATCATGCCGTCACCATTAATACAGGGTGGCGCCACCATCATAAAGCTCCCATACTACCAGTCTCTAACATGTTTTACAAGGATGCTTACTTATAACACAAAAGATTTCCTTTAGGAGAAAACAGCAGTACGGGTTGACAGAGGTAACACAAAACCCAAGAGCTACAGATCCAAAAGGTACAGTTCCTAACTTTGGGGGTGTCATCTTTTCTTTAGAAGACCCTGACCCTATGTTCCAAATGGCACTGTATGACTTCTCTTGGTTGCCCTGCATCTCAGATTAAGCAGAGACCAAGCCATGACCCTTCACATGCAGGACTGATGCCAGGGCCTTACTAATAGAGGGAGGGGAGCACACACGCACCGTTTACACTGTATCTCATCACTGTTGTGAGCTGTTTCTTTGTCCTGCCGTCAGCTCCCAGCTGCAGCATGCCCAAGATGGATGCAATCCCATGTGGTGAGACGACGATGTTTTCATGAGGCCGTGACTTGATGATCTGATTGAAAACCTGGATCCCTGTGTCAGAGCCTAGTTCCTCCAGAGACAGAGAGTTGAACTGGGAGTGCACGGAAGACAAGGTCACTGTGGTCAAGATGAAGAAGGGGAAATGCCAATTCATGGTTCCTTCCAACGAGAACAGCCTAAAAAGAAAAGAAAACAAAAACAGAAATACATCACTCTTTTGTGAACACAAAGGGATGAATATTCTGAACTCAACTAGGTCTGATTTCTTGTGCTCACAGTAACCGAATACTGTGCTAAGTTAGTCGCAAATGCATGGGTTTTGACAGACAGGACTGGAAGGCAGTCAGCTTCCATCTGCTAGGTGCTTAGTGTGTACCAGGCGCTAGGCTGAAATCAGTATTTAATTCTTGTAACTCTGTCAATCATTTAAAACGTTACTTCCAAGGGTCTTCTATGTGTGCGCCAAGCCCTTTGGTAAGCACTAGACACACAACTGTAAATCTGATGGGTGTGACCCTGGCCCTCTCAAAGTGTCCTTTTAGAAAGACACAATAAAATAAACCAGGAAGCTATTAGGTAACTTCAGAGAAGAAGAAAAGCCAGGGTCATAAAGCAAAGCAATGCCGGTGAATGAAGGGCCACGGGAGGATCGCATCATAGGGAATGCCACCTCTGCAGTAGGAACACAGATGAGGACAATTGAAGATTGAGAAAAGAACCAGCCATGCATGGATGTGAGAAGAGCATCCCAAGCCAAGGGACAGCAGGACAAAGGGCCTGCGGGAGAACAGGCAGTCTGTGTCATAGAAATCAAGGTAGACAGATAGCAAGGGTCACAGGAGACCACCTGGAGGGTTTGAAACCGAAGGAATGGTTCAGGTTGTTGAGAGTTTCTTACAGCCACACAGACTTGATTCTTTTAATGTACCACACACAAGTTTTTAAAATTACAGGGTTGTTAATTAAAACAAATTTCAGTGGTAGCTCTGAAGCCTCAACAGGGCAGAACAATTGGTAAATCCATAAACGGTGCGGATGGCATTGCTTACCCTGAGAATTTCAATTACAGCCATTTGCTTTAAATATGCTGCAGCCCTTGATTGCCACTGACAGGGCTTTCTCTAGCTACAACAAGAGGTAGGAGTGCGCATGTATTTATGGAAAGCAAATACTTCCATTAAGTTAGAACTCAAGAGCAGCACTTAGCAAAAACAAAGGCAGAATTTGTGACGTTATTAATCTGTTCCCTGCTTTAGAGGCCTGAGGTTTCACTAGTCACAAATCTGTGGAGTTATTTGACTTTCTTGTCACCTATGAGAGGTTATAGAGGAAAGAGACAGGTGACCAGGAGTGAGAGGAAATCAGTGACCACAAAGGAAAAGAAAGCAATGGGAAGGGCTGGGCTGGGCAAACCATGGCTTCCTGCCTTCCTTTCCGTGTTTTGGGAATTTCTGACTCTAGGTCATGCAGGGCTGCTATTCAAAAAAACACTTGTGGGATTAAGCCCTTGGGCTTACGAGC
The DNA here is from genome assembly GCA_004025045.1 of Sigmodon hispidus. Lineage (NCBI taxonomy): Eukaryota > Metazoa > Chordata > Mammalia > Rodentia > Cricetidae > Sigmodon > Sigmodon hispidus. Next base: position 167,224 of record PVIH01002860.1, read on the forward strand.
ACCAATTTCTAATTTTATTATTTTCCATTGCATCAACCTAGAGTTTACTGAATGTGGTTGAGGATATGCTTGCATTTAGTCCTGAGCATCACAGTGAGCTCCAAAACTGGTCCAAGAAAATACCAGCATCCGGGTTGGGCAAGGAGTGTCATCATAAACAAAATTCCCCACCTGGCTGTTCTATATACAATGAGCCTCTAAGGACACACCATTCAAACACATGTTGTCATTTTCTTATACATTGTGAAATAGGTACCTTTGAAAAATTCAGAACATTTGAGGTTTCTCCCTAGCTTAATTATAAAATAATTGTCTAAATTCAGCCCGTCTAAATTACAAATGTGTAAGTGACCTACATACACTCCCACGTGGGCCTCTGCTGTGGTCAGCAGTGGCCTATTCTGACTTTGGCACCTTGGACTAGCACTAATACCAGGACAATTGCCCGAGTTTCCTGGAGCCTGTTGGACCCTGGAAGGTTTCCAAGCCCTGGCCATGGGAGCTTTGCTCATTCTTTCTTTGAATTAGCTCTGATCTTCCATTTTCCTGCAGGGAATGGATTTCCTCTTTGAAATTTAGCATACTACAAAGTGATCATAAATACAAAAAAAAAAAAAAGTGTAAAATCTTTGTACCAAACAACTTCATTCAATTTCAGTTAGTCAATCCTAAGAAACCCAGCTGGTTGAGAGGCTTTTTGAATAAATGGTTGAATTTGTACACTCAAAAGGCACAAAAAAAGATACCATACTGGCTTTTACATTGATAACTTAAAGTTCTGAGAAACAGAGAGGGGGAGAAGAAGAGAAAGAGAGGGAAGAGGAAAGGGGGGAGGAAGAGGGGGAGAGAGAGGGGAGGGGAGGGAGGGGAGGGAAGGGAGGGAGGGGGAGGGAGTTTTGAAATGAAGAGGACAGTTGAGAATAAAATTCTTAACACTCCTAATATCTTATCATCAGCATGGACAGTCTCCAAAACAAATTTAGTTACCAGAATTTTGCTCGGTTATTTTTTTTTTCCCCTAAAAGAAATGTTCCATTATAGTGGGAGTGTTTTTCTTAGTTTCTTTGCCCAGGGAAGTTTTTGAGCGATGTCCATGTTCGGCTTCAGAAAAGCACACTGGGCAGTCTCCAGGCTGTGTGGAACTTGGAATCAGGGCAATTTTTGATGGATGTTCTGGGTATAACTTGTGCTTAGCCAAATGCTCTCAAATCTAAACTCACCTGGCTTGTACACATGTCTAAGAAAAAGCTCATAAGCCGGGGGTAAGGGTGGATCCATAAATCACTTCAGGCTTGAGTAAGTTCTAGTAATGAAATATACTCATATCCCTATAGACAATATTTCCATGAAATAAGTTTGGCTGGTTTTAAAATGCTTGATTTCTAGGACAAGCAGAATTCTGCAATGGGAAGCATATAGCAACTGTCTGTTTATTTTCATTTTTTTTTTTTTTTAAAAAAATCACTCTTCAGAGTTGGGTATGAGAGGAAGAATAGCTATTTGCCCAAATGTATTGGGTAGCATGGATATAGAGGTTCATAAATCTGTTTGAGTACTTCAATTTCATGAATAATGTTTTTACAACAATAAAAGGCAATTCATGTGCTTTAGGCCATCATTGAGGGAGATCGTAAGCCTACCAATAAAGCTACTGCCACAGGCACAGCCTTCCAAATGTTGGTGTTCTGCTACTCCAAGCCTTTTACATTCCAGGGAGGGGAATGCTCCCGAAGTAACTGGGTACTGCTCTGAGCGTTAAGCATGGTTTAGCATAGTAAATAACGGGATGCTAGTTCTGCAAATGCCAGATTAAAAATGCATACTTGAAAATGTGTCACTTGCTGACGGCAGACGTGAGAGAAACACATGCCATAGACTCAGTGGCTTCAACTGTCACGTCTACACAGGCGAAGCTGAAATCTCTGCTAATTTCACTGCCTGGCTTTCAGCATCTCGTTACCTTTTTCTTCCTGATTGTTACTGACACTCTCTTGACCTCAGAAATAGATAGATAAATAGATAAATAAATAAATAAATAAATAGCCTTCACTGGTGGGCTCTGGAGCCCCTTAGACTACAGTTTCCTATGTGTCCTTTTCCAGAACAGTGTTCTGTTCATGGCCTTTTTCTCCCTCTGTTGTTCACTTAGTAACCAGCAGTACTTTCCAGCTCCTCCTCTCTGAATACATCATCCCTCTCTACACCTCTCATCTGGCTTGATTTCAAACTATCCCACCCTCTTCCCACTAGTCAGGAAGCTCAGAACCAAGGGCTGTTAGCCTACAGGGTTTATTTAGAGCCTCACCACTGGTAAGCACTAAATCAGAGGCAGGAGTGAGGGCCTAATCCCACTGCTCCGGCTTTGGTTTGGAATGTGGTGATCCCAAAATACTTTAGGAAACTGAAATTCAGGAGACAGCCCATACAAGTCTGGATTTAGAGTTACTCACAGGAAATGTTGAAAAAAACAAAACAAAACAAAAAAAAAACAAAAAACAAAAAAAAAACCAAAAAAACCCAGAAGGGCTGGGACTGCTGGGCCCTGACTCTCACCACAAATGTCCTGGTCATGCAGCTCTGTCTCTGCCTGAGAAGCTGTTGTCCATCACTAAACTAGCCTGAGCTGCATAAGAACTTGCAAACAGATTCTTAGACTGGCTCTTTGCTGACCTACCATATAACAGAAAACGAGATAAGCCTTTGTTTTCTACTTAACAAGCTATTTTTATATAAAATATACCTTATCCACAGCACAAGCATACAATACATTCCATGTCCACACAATCTTTTTAACATATAGCAAGCTACACATAATCAATTGGGTGTGAAAAGAATACAACAGCAGTCTATAAATGCTGAGACTTTGTCAGGTATATCTTATCTACTCTGGGGGACCCAAGAGTGTCTAAAGAGGAGACAGTAGTCCATCCTCCATCACTCACTAAGATACATTGGAAGAGCTAACATTATTAAAAATAAATGAGTATATGTGCACACACACATATGTATATGTATATGTATATACACTGTATCATGTATTCAAATAAACATAAAATATAGGGAAAAATATAAGTCCACAGTATTCAACATTTAGTAATGATAATGATCAACTTGTGCTTATCTCTTACATGTCAAAGATTATTCTGAACCAAACTACAGACATCATAGAACAACATTCAGGATCACAGAACCACAGTATCGTTATCACTTAGCAAAATCAGTAACTCCTTCATATGCTAATTATCCAGCATTCACACCGTTCTGATTGTCTTCTGCTATATGTATAATTTTATTTGACTTAAGATATTTATAAGCTCCAGACATTATGATAAGTTGATAACCCTCTTGCTTTTTTAGAACAAAAAAATCTTAAGTTGCATTATTTATAACTATGATCCTAATATCCACTGGAATTTGGTAACTGTGTTCCTGTGTCTTATGTAAAATTGGTAAAATCAGAATGGAGTAGTTGGCAACAGAGACAGTATACCCTGAAGAAAAGAAAACTGACTATCTAGAAGGTTATGAACAACCTTGATCTACAGGCTAAGCCACTCACCTCTTTTCTTCAGGTAAGACTGTTTTGTAATGGTAGGTGTTGTCCATGGTGTTAGGGAGACTGGTCAACTTGTTTTCTTTCTGTACCATGATCATTGCCCCCAACCTTAAATTAGAGGTTCTAAAATGGTAGGTGCTCTTATAACTAAGTATCTTCCACTCACTAATAGGTATATAGATATAAAGTCTCTGCAGCTGACTACCCTGAGCTTCAGTAAGTGTGCAAAGTGGAACAAAGGCCAGGACAGTTGTCAATTCAAATGGACTTTGTCACACAATTCTCAGTTCACCAGTGTTCCGTCATTACAAACTCATGTTTTCAACATTTTCTACAGCCTTGATCCATTGTAAATATTATTCATGTTGAGACTCGAATTAAGTCGCTTCAAGCTGATTCTTGAAACATTTAATTTGATCATGTAGTATCCTCGGCTTCCCTGTCTTCTGATTCGACAAGATGTCCTTAGGTTCATCTGTACATTTCCTGTCCCAAGTACAGTCAGTCACTTCTCTGGATCCTTTTAGAGTGAAACATTACAGATTGTACCTGAACACCCCTGTTTCGTAAATCCCAAGTAAACTGACTCAATACTGGGAGCCAGAGATACTGAAGAGCCCACATTTATTTATGTCACTCTCTGGGGTATATCCAAATCTTGAAAGGCAGACTGCCTGCACATAGATTGCTTTGCCTCCCAGGGCCAAGAAAGCCACAGGAGACTCATTAGATGAAGCCAAAATGGGGGAGTCAGCTGACATTTAAAATTGGTGAGACTGGTCAAAGCATACTACTAATGTGTAAAAATCAGTGAGCCTCCTGAATTGAGCCTTTCATAAAGAGTAGGGTCACAATAATGCCAGGCACCTGGAAAGAGCAATTGACAGTACAGCAAGGAAGTCACAACCCACCCCATCTTCCTAGTTTCTTTCCATACCTTCTCAATCCAGCAGACAGTCAGCTGGGAAATCTCTGAGGTTCTTCCTCATCAAACCTAGGTGATTTGCCCATTCTTCTAAAGGGTACATTGTTGACAGTAACACACTTGCAGATTACACTGCATGAGAAAGGACCACACCCCCAACAGCTTTCAAGGAGGACTTTTCAAAGGAGAGGCTTTAGTCTCTCAAAGGAAAAACAAAAACTTTACAGAAGTCTATGATACTCCACTGTCAGACAAGATATTTCTCACCAATATTTTTGCCCACTGAAAAATGTTTCCAGCACTCATAAACATTTCACAAGCAGTGTTCTAGAGACCCTTCAGGATCTGGCCTATAAATATCTTAAGGCTCTCTGCAAAGCAGTGGTAATGGTTCATCCGCAAGTAACTAGAGTTAATTATGAAGCCAAGAAGATGCTACCTTAAATATGGAAGCCAAAAAACTACAATTGAAACCTTTGCAAACCATTCCTGAAATGATGTCCTTCTGGCTGTCCTTCTTTTCCAAATAAGACGACAATTCCTTAACTAAGACAAAGAGCAAGAAAGCTAGGACATAGCACGATGTGTATCTCTGTTAAGTACACCACAGTCCACGTGCGTCAGCATCTTTCTAACAAACAGGAGGAATAATCAAGTGGTGGCTGGAGGTGCTGTGGCTTTAAAATGCTTTTCTGGGTAACAGTAAAGAAACTTAAATTCTCCGAAGTGCTTTATAGTTGTTTTTAACCTGAATCCAACAGGTATGCAGATATGTTTGATCTATGACACTAATAAACTGGATCAAGAACCAACCTAAAAATGCTTAGGAAAGACTTCCAACTGTTGAAATATATGACATCAATGGCTAAAAGGAAGAAGAATATGTTTTATTGGTAAAGTATACTCTGGCACTCCAGTGCCTTTTACCCATGTATTTTTCATACTGGAATTGTTCTGGGTGAGGGCAGGGGTGGAAGGCTAAAGAAGACAGTGGGGATTTGTTGTCTACTTCCGAAAACACAAGATCAGGAACATGTTTTTCCCACTTCCTTAAAGGTTTCAGACACAATTTTCTTGGAGTTCAAAATCCATCTCCTAGCACCTACTCACCAGGAGATGCAGAATGATTGACCCTGTCACCAAGCTTGCTCTCGCTTCTATTTCCCAGTGTGCCTTTCCAGTTTCCTTAGATGATTTAAATGAGAAATTAGAACGGGGTGATGCATTTTGGTATGAGGCCCAAAAAAGAATATAGCGGTTGATAGTGGTGGGATGATAAAGGTGGTGTATATCCCCTCCTGACCCCTCCCCCAAAAACCCCATTCATAATGGTAGGGTAGGCCTTTCACAGTGCAGATTTGGGCCGTTAAATTTGTAATGCTTCAGATGGGGGAACTACTATCCCAGCAACCAGGGGAGGCCCCCAGGATGACAGTGCTCGTGTTTAGTGGCTCGCATTTTTTAAAAACAGGGAAACAATTTCATTGAATTAAAAAAAAAAAAAAGATGTAACAGTTATTGTACTTTGGGGAATGCAAAATAATCATGAATTTATACTTCAACAAAAAGAAACTTGTTTTATTATAACATAATTAAGAAGTATTTTTAAAATTATTTTTACATTTTAATTATTTGTGCAAGGGTGTGTGTGCCATGACATGCATGTGGAGATCAGATGGCAATCTATAGGAATCAGTTTGCTCCTTCAGGTTGAATTCAGGTCATGAGACTTGGTGTCAAATGCCTTTACTATCTGAGCCTAAAATGTTGTTTGTTCAGTCTATACTCAAAGCCAGACCATGAGCATAACCTCACCAGTCCTTTGCAACAACATTGATGCTGTTTCTGGTCCTCCACTCATTGATGAGAACTAATTGATGCTGACTAAGGCAAACTATGCCAAAGGTTATAAGAACAAATGGATTTTAAAAAATATTTCTGAAAGCCAATCTGGAATAAAGATGTATTCTTTAAACATATAATGTACCTGTTAAACAGCAAACTCCCTTTAACAATTAACTGTAAGAGAATAAAAGAAGATCTACAACCAAAACTGATTATTTCTAGAAGCCAAATCATTGCAATAAGTAGCTAAACTGGGGATTTTAATTGCAATCTAAATCTCCAATGGAAGCGGCACTGTGGGTAGCCTTTTAGTAGCTCAGCATACTTGCCCTCTAGCTTTTGTGTGCTCTGTTGCTAACTGCTTGCACCTGCTACCTTTGGACAACTGCCAGTGGGAAGCAAAGCCCACTTTTCTTCTTCGTGGGCCTTAAGTGTTTACAGACACTATTTCCTCCCAGAAGGCTAATAGCCATTGACTCCTGGTCTCCCTGTAAATGACTCTCCAGAATGCCCATGAGCTCTGTAGTGGGACTTGGCCCTGATACCTTGTCTTGCTTAGCTTCTTCCTTTTCAAAGACACTCTGTTCCCATCCCCCGGTAGCTTTGCTAGAATTGCTGCTTCCTTACTGAATCACCTTGCTGTTTCTGGGAGAACATACATGACCTATGGCACCCAACACTGAGTAATAGTTAAGAATATTCACCCAACAGTGTTGCACCTTGTTATAAAACCAAGCATTAATATAGCAGTAGTAATTGATTCTGGATAATTAGGGCTGTTTATATTTGTTGTTGAAACACTTTTACTATATAACCCCTGGGTGGACTCAAAATGCTCAGTCCTGTGCCTCAGCCTCCCTAGGGTTGGAAAAGATAAACTTTAATTGACATCAAGACTATTTCTGACATAATCAACTATGCAAAAATTACATTCACGTGAATGAGACTAAAGGGCATCATTGAGTTACCACTGCTTTACAACTGTTTCTCACGATGATTTCCTGCTGCATATCATTATATATTTTGCAAAGTTTCAGATATGAAACATATCACATTTAAGACAGAATCTCTTTTGTTTTTCTGCTTACAAAAACACACATGACAGGAGCTTGGATTTGACATCAGCTTAAAGGTGAAGGTTGGGTGGAAAGCGAGCAGAGACAGCACAGGAACAAGACAGAAGTCAAAAGACCGTGACAAGCTGTAATAAAGTGGTATCTACTGGAAAGAGAGAAATGGGGACATGTAACACAGTGAGTTCCTCTCTTATATACTAAGGTGAATGTTACAGGCTGTTCATGTTCTTCTGTCAATACATACAGGAGGCTCTATTCTGATGAGCGACTTGATTTAAGTCTCTATATCAGACATTTAAAGAAAGATAATTATTTATTAATATTTCATGCAATGCATTTAGTAGAGTGCCTAGATTACAGAAGCAATTCAATACATGCTTAGGAAACAAATTTTAATTCAATGGAAGTTAACGGCTCCATTTCTATTCTATGTGCCAGAAGCAATTAAATCCTTCTCCCCAATTCTAACTTGATGAAAATCTATAGAATACACTCTTTTTTTTTTTTTAAAAAAAAACTTTATTTATTTATTTATTTGTGTTGGTGTTTGCCTGGAACTGGAACTACAGACAGTTGTTAGCTGCCATGTGGGTGCTGGGAATCGAACCCGGGTCCTCTGAAAGAACAGCCAGTGCTCTTAACTGCTGAGCCATCTCTCCAGCCCCTAGAATACACTCTTAAGTACTTGGGAATAATAGCCATCATTAACTGGATGCACACTGCTAGGCCTGAATATCTGTATCCTTTCAGAATTCACTTATTGAAGATCTAATCTGCAATGTGATGTTATCAGAAGTTAGTTCAGCTGGACACGGTGGTGCACACATGCCTTTAGTTGTATTGCTCCTGTGGCAGACACATCTCTACGAGTTCAAAGCCAGCTTCATCTATATAGTGAATTCTGGGCCAACCAGAGATATACAATGAGATTCTGTCTCAATAATAATAACCAAAATCATATCTTTGAGAGATAATTAGATAATGGGGCTGGGCTTCACAAATGGTATTAGTGCTGTTATAAAGGGGACCTCAGAGATGGCTAGTCTTGCTTAACACACGAGGAAACATCTAGAAGGTAACATGCATAAAAAGCAAGCGAGCCCTTGCCAGCCACTGTATATGCCAGTATCTTAATCTTAGATTTCCCTGACTCTGTTAGAGTGGCTAAGATAAAAGGCACAGATGACAGCCTATGCTGAAGAGGATGCGGTGCAAAGGGAACACTCCTCCATTGTTGGTGGGGGTGTAAGCTTGTTCAGCCACTTTGGAATACAATATGGAGGTTTCTCAGAAAATTGAGAATCAATCTCCCCAAGGACCCAGCAATACCACTTCTGGGTGTATACCCTAAAGAGGCACATTCACACTCCAAAGGTATTAGCTCAACTATGTTCATAGCAGCATTATTTGTAATAGCAAGAACCTGGAAACAACCTAGATGT